>JBAMAX010000084.1:0-69497 GCA_037043745.1 Chymomyza amoena
GTAAAGGACAACAATGATGATGGGTCCGTTGGCTCATCATCATTGGGTGCTGCAGCTCTGGTCGTGCCGACTTCTGAAACTGATGACAAAACCAATAACGCAGGTGGTTCAGAGCAAGTCACCATTTCGTCTGGCTCACCTGGGTCCGATGATGATGAATTTGGTTTAGCCAGAGGCGTGCGTTCAATCATCATCGCGATGGAGCCTGAGGAAGGTCAACTTTAATCCAAATAAAATGTTTAAGCTAATTTTTTGTATATATATAGGTATATTATAAAAATTTAAAAAAACAATACTAAAGGAGAACCGACATCGAAAACAAAATGCGCATTATTACATATTTGAATTATTTGAGTATTCACGCTAGCTGTTGACCTGAGCTTATTTTCTGTGTTTTTTAATCTCAGAAAAAAGGAATAAGAATTTAAAAAAATAATAATAAAGTATAAAACGCATTGCGAACAAAATTTGCATTAACGTTTACTTTATTGAAATGAAATTATTTTATTATTGAATGAAATTTAATAACAAAAAAAAAACCTTTTTTGATTTTTATTATATTTTTGGTAAGCAATATTTTGGGTTCTTGTTCTATAAAGCGCCTAATTTAGCTGTCACCAAAAATGGTCCCCAAAATACTGAGCCGTATTCATTTTTTACGAAGAGCAACACAGTCGCACAACAACTGTTGGATGATTTTTTGAAGCGAGCCAAATATTTAAACAATTTTATTTTTTAACGTAATTGCATTGGTATATATGTAGTTATAAAGTTATCCCTGCTCAGATCTCGGCCGGCGGAACCTGTGGTATCACTAGGGGCCTTCTTGTGCCTAAGTGCAACTGGGCTGTTCCAAGACAGGCAACCACTTTAACCTAACCTAACCTAAGATATCAACAATGTGGGACAAAGTCCATTTGTGCAGGGTTGGGCCAGCTAAATCAGCGATGTTTAAGATGTGTTTCTGCGGAAGGGGAGAAAAAATGAAATTGACCTTGGAATTGAAGGTGAAAGAGAATGTGAAGTATATGAATATGCAGATATGTATGCGATAAATACTGCAAAATCATAATGTTATCGATAAATCATATTTTAAAACAAAAAGTATTATGTAATTTAAACATAAGAACCGTGTAATAAATTATCCACTTCCACCTTAATAAATATGAGTATTTGAAAACTAACAAAAATAAAGAGCGAAGAAAAAGTCTAATATCAAAAATTCATCCATGCTCTTTTCGATAAATAGTTAAATCGGAAAGTTTGCTTGCTCTAGCTCTTACCATCTCTAGAAATCTTGCAAGCTGAAGCAAACATTATTTCTGTATAGTTGTCATCCGGCGCTCGAACAGAGCGGCCGAAAACCTAAAAAAAATAATTTTTCGGAATGTAAAAATTTTGTCAAAATTACCAGTTTAATTTTTTTTCCGTACATTTTGCCTTCATTGCTTCAGAGCAACAAAAAAAGTAATATAAATATTTGAAGTGAAATTGTAAATTTTTTTAAGGAAAAATTTTAATAAATTCAGTGCCACAATTGCGATGTTGGTAACAGGCTGCTTACACTTACACATATAAAACTGCAACCTGGTACACATGATGATTGGGTATGTCAGAATACCTCACGCAAATCTACACTATATATAAGGAATCCTGGTAACAAACCACAAAAATTACATAACACATATGATAAGAATCGTAAGTAATAGATTTAATTAAATTTATTGAACATTCATTTGATTCGATTTATATTTATAACACATATAGACACGAAAATTGGTACGATTAAGATGATACCGGATAAGAAAATTCTCGGACGGTTAGTGAAGGGTACTTTTTAACGTTGATGGATTGTTTGTTTGCTGACGAAGATTCCAAAGGCTGCCTACCTTAAAATGGATTCTGCTGTTTAGTTATTAAGATACACATAAAATACATAACAATACATAATACATTGCTTTAGAAGGTATATACATGAGAATATAGTACACCTAAAAATTGAATCAGCTAAGTAGTATATAAGTAATTGTATACAAATATATATAAAAAATAAATATGTGAATCGGTGCCACACAAATCGTTATGTTTTTATGATCAAATAGCTTTTTAGTACAGTAAATATATACATATGTATATAGACACATCCCTGGTCTTTGTTAAAAAACAACTTTTAGACAAAAAGCCCGGCTGATGTCTTTGAATCGTTAAGATTTGTTTAAATATTTTTTACCAAATATATCAACGAGTATAAAATGTAACCAGAAAAACAGTACAGTGCAAGCAACGAGTGTGAAAATTAAGTCCAGTTACGTTTTATACTCGTCGAAACATGGGGAACAAAGTAAGCAGCAAAGTAAGTAACGAAGTAAGCAACAAAGAGAAACAAAGACGCATACAAGAATGACTAGCTTTATCTCTTTTATTTCCCTTAGGCAGAATATGAATGCAAAACAGAAATAAGGAATAAGAGAAATAAGAAAAGTCAACTAGATAATTTTATACTCGTTGAACCCGTTGAACTAACAACGAGAGCAACACGGAGGAACAAGGACGCATATAAGAATGTATCGCTTATCTCTTTTATTTTCATTAGGCAGAATATCAATGCAAAAAAGAAATAACGAAAGAGAAATAAGAAATTAGAATAAAGAAAAGTCGATGATGTTTGTTTTGTGTTTATTTAGCTTTGATTTTACATCATGTATGTGATGATATCTTTTTCATGTAAAGAAAATTGCGACTTGGTAGGTTATGTTTGATTAGGTTAAGCCGAGATGACCGGAAAGCCTTACGGTCCATTGTGATTCCTATTTGACGGGGAAGTGTACAGGAAATGATTATAAATGGGAAGGAAAGTATAAGCGCTGCGTGTGCGTTAGGTAAAAATATCTAGAGCACGCTCTTAGCTCTCTTGCTAGCTGAACCATTTGAGGATTCGAGAAAAAGAATCAGCTAATTTGGTAGACTGCCCAGGTCGTCAAAGAAGAGTTTTCCCACATACGGGTTACGTTTCCTAAGAAGTGAAGGGCAGACGTTGTGTGTGCCTTTTTTGACAGCAAGTATTCAAAAAATATTAGTTTTTTATGCACTTTTTTCTTTTGAAGATAAGTAATTCCAAAGGTACCATTAATGTGGAGCAAGAGACACTTGCGCAGTGTTCGGACAGCTCCAAAAGATGACGCATTTGTGAAGAAGGAAGAAAAATGAAAGTGACCTTGAAATTGCATGTGAAAGAACAGAGGAAGCATAGGAATGAGCATATAAATATACGATGAATATTTTCAAATTGCAATATTATCGATTAATCATCGTTTGAAATTAATAAGTAGTGTGCAACGTAGACATAAGAAATAAATAATAAATATTTCACTTCCGTAACGTAATTGAACCTCTAGCTAAAGTAAACTTGGATCTGAATTGAGGAAAAGTTTAGTTGAGAGTTGAAACACAGGGTTGCATTTCACCATACATTTTGGTTTTGTAAAAGTCCTCAACTCAACACAAAGCGTGAATACCTCAGTTATAATTTTTATTTATTGAATAAAATAATTTTAACTAAAAATACAGTTTGCTCAATATCTAGCTCTTTATCGCATGCATAAATAAACAATAATTTTTGAATTAGTTAATGATAGAGAGAGTAAGCATAGATCCCTTTATTTCCTATAGAAGACTGAAAATAACTAATTATTTTTCATATAAATGATTACTCTGAATCTAATTTCGGTTTTAAAGACATATTATTATTTTTCAGAGTTGCTTTAAGAAATAACCAAAGGAATTACAAATAAATTAACATATAATTCACCTTTGCTATACTATAAATCCCGAATAGTTCTTTGTTCTTAGTTCTTTTTTTTAAGGGGTCCACAAAAATAATAAAAATTTTTAATTAATAAACACAGTAAATGGACATTACAAAATAATGACAACAACAAGTCCTATAAAATCAAAAATTAAAAATATAAAACTGATTAAAAAATATTATAAATACATAAAAACAATTTTGTTAACAATTCCGAACTCTGGAGTTGAACAACTTGTGGTTGTCTCAGATCCCTGATGTGCCTACATTTTTTGGATCTTGCTAGTATAGAGACGCTATTTGACCAAGAAAATTTAGATTAATTCCAGACACCACTGGTTCGGTTCCTCTTCTCTTCGAACAGGTATAAATACAGATCGTTGGCACAGGCCGACGCACAGTGGCCTTTGCTAAAATCATATCTTCTAAAAAAATTAAGATATTTTTATGAATTTAATTGCAGTTGAAAGAAAAATCTTTAGGCTTTAAAATAAGTATTCATATATGGTGATACAATATCTGAGAGTTCCGCAATATGTTGTTAAGTTGGATTTTGTTGCCTTCGCAATATTCGCTCTAGAACAATACGTACATATTTTTTTAATATTTTCTAAACCAATTAAGATATTTTAATGAAAAAATTTTAGTTAAAAGGAATTTGTTTAGGCTTTAAAATAAGTACGGTATGATGATACGGTATCTAAGAGCTGCTAAATATGTTGTTGAACTTAGATTTTGTTGCCTGTGCAATATTTGCCATATTTGTGAAGAAATTTTATGATATATTTTTTGTTCATAGGTATATCAGCAGTTTTTTGTAAAATAATCATTCACATTTACATTTAAGGGGATATCTAAAAGACTTAACATTTCTTTTGAATAACTACTTGGCAATTCTGTGTTGGATCTCACATGTCTAAGGGATGCAATCAGTGGTTCTGATGAGGAGGGTGCTGATTTTTCCCATGTTCCAGTGCTTCACTTTTTAGTCGTTTGCATCTGTAATACCTTCATTATCTGTGGCTATTGTTTACTTGTAAGCACATTGGCCAGAAGATCCATCGCAGCCCCATTTGCTAAATAGTGTGAGGTTCTCTGGAAGAGTCTCCATCTCATTTTCAGAAAAGCTTTCAATGAGGCGTTTTGCAGTATAATCCATGAGGTCTTGAAGTTTAACCTTTACTGAGACTTCCGTGTCACTATCGGTGGTTGTGGTACTGCGTTCAGTTAAGCCGATCCAATTTTGCTGTTTCCAGGAAGAATATTGACATTGTGCCCAATTAGCGAATCCCGCGATATAATATATTTTCCCTTTGACAGATTCAACTTCATAAACAACGCCAAAGCCTCTTCAGCGCTATACTCCATAGGTAGAGAATTTGGTGGTGTGGGGATGCTTTCCTTTATCCTTTTAAGGCGCAAAGGGCTTGCATCAGCAACCTCTTTTGTTATATGCGACCTTATATTTTCATCATCCTTCCTGTACTTTAATCATAGAGCCTCCAATAGATGATCCGTGGCTATATCGGCTGTGGCATCGGCAAGTTTTCTCTTTCGAGTAAAATTTGAGCACTCGTCCAAACATTTGGTAGGTTTCCTCTTTTTCAGTGCGTAGACGTTTGGGGTTCTTCTGAGGAATTTTCGATGAGGGTAACTCTCTTTAGCCAGTTTTCGTATCTTTTAATAAATTTTTCTGGGCAGTAATTAGCGTCTATCCACTTTTTTTTTTATTCTGAAGTAAATTAGATTAAGTTTTCTGTTTAAGTTATCAAGCTTCTGCATATTTGTTTCCTCAATATTGAGATCTTTTTTTGTTTCTGAAACGAACTCATTCGAGCTTTTTGAGTTTTTGAACAACTCAAATAATTTTAAGTTTTGCAAAGACATCGTTACACTTATAGAATATGCTTGCGAATTATATTTAAAAATACTTTTCACCGCAATATGTGTTCTTGTAAAGTCAAAAGAAGACTATAATATTTCCGAAGGATTCAGGAAAATATCTACAATTTTTAAGCCTGTTTCACAAAACTTGTAACAAATAAAAATTAAATTACATAAAATGTTTTTTTAGTTGGTACCTAATATTTCATAATATGAACATAACAAAAAATTTAATTTTTTTAATAATAATTATCTAAATATGTTAATTTTTTTCAAACGTCACAGGTAAACTTTATTTTATTGCCAAGTAAAAATGTAAGCCAAAAAATTCGTATTTAGTAGATGCATCTACTCCGTGTTCTTCTTTTTCTTGTACCTGCGGCATCATTTTTGCAGTTGGGTTTCTGCACTTTTTGGCCTTAGAGCCAAAGGGCGAGGAGGACACAAACTTTATACAGCAGGTAAATAAATTAATAACAAAATCATTTATGTTAAACTAAAAAATGGGCTTTACTGAACTGCATTTTTATTTTCTTCTAAAGTTGGGAAAGTGGTCCAAATATAGTAGTTCATGTAAACGAAAGTATTGAAAACAACAGAAAAGATACGAAGTAATTTTTTTTCTCTTTTATGTTTAAGTTTCATGTACCTTTTCATAGAAACCAAAAAAATAGAGATTGGTTGCGTAGTTTTTTCACAAAAGAACTTTGAACATTAACTTTTATTCAAAAAATTAAGATTTTTTTGTATAGCTGAAAATTTACTCAACTTTGAGCGGCTGTAGGAACTAAACTATTTTGCTGAATTGAATAAAATTTATATATTCGTGATCCTTGGAAAATTCTAAATCAGATACACGTATTGATTTTATAAAACGTTTACATCAAAATTTTGAATTTTGCAACGCTTTTGCGACTGCCGTGCCACTGTGCGACGCTGCACACGTTCCTCGTTCGGGAACTTAGGATCGGCTGGACGTTTCCGGTTCAGGCGCAGACAGTAGATTTAAAGAACAGCACCGGAAATTAATATTTAAACATTTAACCAGATTTAAAATATTATTAAATTATTTTTAGGTGTATATTTACTGCCTTCGTATTTCATAATGCCGCCTGAAAAGATTTACTTAAAAAAGAAATACTTTTTATTGAGAACTTTCTGATGCTTCAGATAGACCGAAATGCAACAGATAGAAGTCCCCTTGTAGAAGTCCTGTTCTGTGCGTTCCCCTCATTCGCTTCTTATTTCGAAAAAAAAACAAATTGCCATATTTTCATTTGTTTTTATTTTATATAATAGGTACATAGACTTTGGATATAGCATTTTTACAACAATTTTAACACTATGAAAAAAAAAAGTTCTTTAACTATGTACATATATTTGCGTATGTACAATTATAGATTTATTTTGGCTTATGTATTATTTTGTTTATATAATAGACTAACTAAACATAATTGTTACTGCTATTCTTAAGGCCTTGTAATTGCAGCCTCAAAGTTATTTAATTTAATTTTATAATCAAAATTTAAATAAGTTTTAAAACATTTTATTTAACTCAAAAGATTTGGCGTATTTTTGCTGCATGAAATTTCTTTATAATTTTTATGTTTTTTTTAGTTTATTTATTGTTTGTTTTTAAATTGAAATTTTGTGTTTTAAATTAAATAACTTTGTTGCTTGCATTTAGTCAGTCAATGACTATAAATTTTGTTAATTTATTGTAATTGGTAGCTTAATTAATGATTTATATGCATATGCATATATGTATATACAATCTATATGTTATAGTAATATATGCATATACACATAAACATACAATATATACATATACAAATACTGTTTTTCTAATTAATAATAAATATAATAATAAATATTTATATAAAGCATTTCAATTACTATTTATATGCTCTGCACATTGCTTTTTAAACATGAAATACATTATGTACTTATGATATACACAAATAGTAGTATATAGCTATTATATATATACTCCAACTATATGGCATATTTAGTCCAAAGTAATATGCGGATTTGTATAGGTAAAGCCATGAAATTGCTTTTGATCCATTGAGGCAAGGATTTCCTTGTCAATGGGCGTTAGACGTACACGCTCTCTGGTAAAGACCCGATCAAAGTACTGTGTGTCCAAAGGATGTTTCTAAAAGTATATACAAGAAATGTATTAGTTACCGGGCTCGTTTACATATATATTAGATATTTACCACTTGCGGCTTAAAGGGTGGCTCTATTTGCCGCTTTTCCAGCATATTCCAATCAATGGGTCTGAAGAATATATGATCGGCTATGTCACCAGCGGGACTGTACTGTGATCCAATGCGTTTGGTATAATCTTTTTCCAGCAGCTGTGCAATAGAAAAATCTTCAATTAGTTAAAGTTCTAAAGCAATAAATCAAACCAAAGGGGTTTCTTTAAAGGGTTCTAGTTTTCGAAATCGCTAGAGACATTATATAGAATATGGCGCTCCATCTGACAAACGTGTCTGGTCAGATATTTTTAATTTTTCGACGTTAATTTAATGTATTTTTACCTAACATAGAGGCTTAAGCTTGCAGGTACCTTCCTAAAATTTTATTGGCTATCGAATTACCTTTATGACAATTATAAAAAAAAGGATTGTAAAATTCGGACCGACGAATGGTGCCTGGCTGGACCCTATACATTCGTCAGACGGAGGGTTAAAAGAGAAGATCTTGAGTATGGCTTAGAGCAGACACTAGATAATAAATATAAGTAAGTAAGTATTATGTCTTTAGCTGAAGCATATAGATCTATCACTCATCTACGGCGAAATAAAAAGCTGGATTTATATGTTACATCTGTAGTACGATGTTCATCTGTTTCTTCGTAACTTCTTAACTCCATATTATAATTGAACAAATAAGTTTTCATTAGAAACGTAGATATCGGCCAGTGGTTATGGTTATGTGACGTCACATTTTCTTATTTACATCGAAAACATTTTAGAACATATTTTTTTCCGAAATATTTCGATGTTTTTAATAATAGTCTGCTATTCGGGGATATTAAAATGGATATTGACTATTTTAGTGCCTTTAGCTGAAACATATCACATTTCCAGAGCTTGGTGCCCTTAGATCTATTATTCATATACGGCGAAATACTAAGCTGGGCTTATGTGTTAGGTCTGTAGTACTATATTCATTTATTCCTTCGTAACTTCTTAGCTCCGCATCATTTTTTAACAAATAAGTTATCATTAGAAACGTCGATATCGGTTGTTGGTTTAAGGCTATATAATGTCCCATTTTCTCATTTACGTTGAAAAAATTATCCGTGAGGATTATTTTAATATTGAACGAATAAAATGTAAGCGTGGAAAATATTTTGTTGTTAAATATTTCGTTGTTTCCAAAGTTATTCTGCTATTTGGGTCTTGGATAGATCTAGCAAGAAAAAAATCATAAAAATCGGTCCAACCTTTCGTGAGTTATATATGGGGCGGCCAAATCAAAATATCTTTAGATTCGTTTTTTGGAGCAAACCCTGATCGCGGTATTTTTTTAATTAAACGATTTCTTTTTAGTTTTTTGTTGCAAATCCTGTCCGACGAATTTTTTTTAATAAAACCTATTCTTTTTAGTTTCCGAGAATTTTTTGAAAATTTTGTATAACGCTCTTGAGAGTATATTAAAGCATATATAAATAGCAAATTTAAAAAATACTTTATATGGTTGTATTTGGCTCCTGGCTGTGCTCTGATAAATTCAATCAAATTAATTAAATACACCCAATTCTGTTTTTATCGGTTTTGAAAAAACACGATCTAGAAAAAACATTTTTAACTAAATTTCATTCGTTATAACAACGGTATTTAATTGAAACTTTAAAGAGAAATATTTTTATTCACATAATCTTTAAGAAATCTGTTTAGGGAATTTCCTTTTGTAAACTATTTTTTGAACAGCTTAAGGATTTACTTGATGTCTTTTTTACACGTTTTTTTCTGGAACGTATTTAGCGTGGAAAAATAGAGCTAGGTGTACAAAGAATTAGAACTATGATTGTTCATTAGCTTTAGGGAAGGTAGCATAGACAGGGGCGTTTTTCTGAACATTTTTATAAATAAATGAAAATATATTTATTATTTCCGATGATTATAAATGCTGCTTTATTACTTTTCAGAATACTGGGTTAGTGCTTTATTTATTTATTTTTTAAAATTATTTTTGAAAAACTAATTTTTTTCCGATCCTTTTAACACTTCAATTCGACATTAAAATATGAACTTTAAAAAAAAAACAAACTTTAACAAATTTTATCTAGCAACCTTCGAGCTTTCCTCTAGAATTTCGCTATCGAACTTTCTTCTCAAGTTTTACTATCGTATTTCCCTCTAGTATTTCTCTATATTCATCATCAGAATTATCATAGAATTATGGGTTAGTGCTTTCTATTTTTTTTTAAAGTTATTTTTAAAAAAAATTATTTTTTCCGATCTACTAAAGCATTTTAACTCTCTGAATTAAACTTCAACAATTTCAAAGATTAGAGCAATAAAATGAGAACTTTTTAAGAAAAACCCAAACTTTAAAATCCATCTCTTAAACTATCTCCTCAAAAAATTTGAAATCGAACTTTTCTGTCGACTTTTCTTATCGAATTTCCCTCTTAGTGTTTTCTTTTTTAGGTTTTTTTAAAATTATTTTTGAAAACATTTTTCCGATCTACTAAATATTTTGAATACTCCGGATCCGAGTTAAACAATTTAGTTTTAAATGCTAGAGCAATAAAATAAGAACTTTTTAAGAAAATCTCTAACTTTAAAATTTATCTCTCGAGCTTCCTTGACTTTTCCTATCAAATTTTCCTTTATATATATTTAATTAAAGATGATTGTAATTGCTTCTTTGCAGAAAACTGAGTTGTTTTAATTTAAATTTTTTTTTTTAATTATTTTTGAAAAAGTTATTTTTCCGATCTACTGAAGCCTCTTAACACTCCGGATTCGACTACAACAATCCAATTTTAAAGGCTAGGGCAATAAAATAAGAACTTTTTAAGAAAAAACCAATCTTTAAAATCCATCTCTAAAGTTTTCCTTTCGAATTTCGCTGTCTAACTTTTCTAGCGATTTTTCCTATCGAATCTCCCACTCGAATTTCTCTATATTTTAGTTCCGCAAACAATACTGCATAAGTGGTTTCTTTATGTTTTTATACCCTGTACCGTATGGTCCAAGGGTATATTAAGTTTGTGCAAGCCGAAAATGTATGTAACATATAGAAGGAGACGTCGGAGACACCCCAAAGTTACCTAAAATATGATCAGGGTGAATAGAGAAGTCGATATACCCATGTCCGTCTGTCCGTCTGTCCGTCTGTCCGTCTGTCCGTCTGTCCGTCCGTCTGTCCGTCCGTCCGTCCGTGTGAACGCCTAGATCTCAGAGATGGTAAGAGCTAGAGTTACCAAACTTTCACATTAGATCCCATATTATTCCATAGGAGGCAAGTTTATTTTATTTTTTTGATATCGGGGATAAATTATATAGCTCCCATGGGGGTGTTTGAGACGACCTCGAAAAAAAAAAGCGTTTTAGATGAATAATTCGTTTGTTTATGAAGATATCGTAACGAAATTTGGCAATCGAAAGTTTTTTATAGTTCCCAATCACTGTACCAAATTTGATCAAAATCGGTTGACTATGTTATATAGCTCCCATAGGACCGATCGGCCAAAATAACTTTTTTAAAGAAAAATTGGCTATATTTCGTTTTTTAATAAAGATATCCTAACCAGATTTGGCGTTTGGAAATTTTTTAGACCACTTAAGCAATGTGCCAAATTTGAACAAAATCGGTGGACTATATCATATAGCTCCCATAGGTCCGATCTTCCAAAACATCGATTTTTTAACAAAATTTGTTGTGTTTCGTTTGTTAAGATATTGGGACCAAATTTGACATTCGTGAGTATTTTATAGTTCCTAAGCACTGTACCAAATTTAATCCAAATCGTTTGACTAGATCATATAGCTCCCATAGGACCAATCGGTCCAAAAACACGTTTTTTATACAAAATTCGTGTTTTGTTTGTTTGTAAAGATATTTGAAATAACTTTGGCGTTCATATCTTTTTTAAGGTATTTAAGCACCGTGTCAAATTTTATTGAAATCGGTTGACTATATCATATAGCTCCCATAGGAACGATCGGTCAAAAAAATTTTTGCTTAAAAATTCTTCTGTTTTTGGTTTTTTGTGAAGAAATCGGACTTTATTACAAGCTAGTGGTACAGGGTATCCTAAAGTCGTCCGCGCCCGACTTTACGTCCGCCATTTTTTTAAATATTTTTAAGGAAATTTATTTCTTCCGGTCTACTAAACCTTTTTAACACTATGGATTTTGCTATAACAATTTCAAAGGCTTGTTCAATAAAATAAGAATTATTTAAGAAATACCCAAACTTAAAAATCTATCTCTTCAGCTTTCCTCGACTTCTCCTATCGAATTTCCCTATATCTTAGTTCCACATAGAATACTGGGTAAGAGTTTTCATTTCTATAAATTTTTTTTTACTATTTCTGAAAAAAATTATTTTCTCCGATCTATTAAAGCTCTGGATTCGACTACAACAATTCAATATAAAATTCTAGGGCCTTAAAATAAAAAGTTAAAAAAAAAATAAACTTTAAAATGTATCTCTCTAGCTTTCCTCCAATGGAATTTCCCTCTATACATTTTGGTTCATCATAGAATACTGGATAAGTGTTTTCTTTTTATGTTCTTTAAAACTATTTTTGATATAATTTATTTTTCCCGATCTTCTAAAGCTTTTTAACAGTAATCCAATTTTAAAGGCTAGGGTAATGAAATAAGAACTTTTTAAGAAAAACAAACTTTAAAATCTTCTATGGTGACCATTGTTATGGGATTGATTTTTTCGAATTTCCCTCACGACCTTTTCCCTCGAATCAGCCTATCGCATTTTCCTCTAGAATTTCTGACTTAAATTAGAACTTTTTAATCATTTTATGGGACTCACGACCTTTTCGCTCGAATTTCCATATCGCATTTCTCACTAGATTTCTCTTCTCAAATTCGAACTTTTTAATCATGTTATAGGATTGATTTTTTCGAATTTTCCCCTCGAACTTGCGTCTCTAGCTTTCCTCGACTTTCCAATCGAATTTACGTATCGAATTTCTCTCTCGAATTTCCCCATTTTTTTTAATCATTATATAGAAAATTTGTAAATTAGAAAGTTGTTATAAGGGGTCGCAGTTACAGTAGAGTTCCCCACAACGAAGTTGGACTGTATATAGAACCCCTTACCCACTTCGGTTTGATTTTCACATTTCGAATGTATTTTTTTTCGTCACCAAGTATACTTACGCCTTTGAGTATGCCCGTGGCCTCGGCTGATATATAAACGGGAAACCATGGAATTTCATTGCATATAGACCAGAAGAGCTCATCCTCATCGCAGCCACTGAACGGAGACTGTCCGATTAACATTTCATAGAGCAGCACACCAAATGACCACCAATCAACATTTTGATTGTATTTTTCACCCTGTAAAAAAATAATTTAGTATTTTTTTCTATAACAATTTTTAATTTTAATTAAAACCTTAATGATTTCGGGTGCCATATAATCTGGTGTACCACAAAAACTATCTGCGGTCTTGTCCAAATAGATTTGCAATTTGCACATGCCAAAATCGGCAATCCGCACATGACCCTCATAGTCCAGCAGTACGTTGTCCAATTTGAGATCCCTGTAGAAAGTAAAATTTAAATAGTATTTTTTTTTTTACATTTTTATTTTGGGGCTTACCTATATATAATGCCCTTTTTATGCAGGAATTTAAGACCTGATATGATTTCGGCGCCATAAAAACGCGCACGTTCCTCCTCAAAGCGTCCACTCTCTTGTATGTGGAACATGAGATCACCTCCATTAAGATACTCCATAACAAAAAACAAATGGCTCTATAAAGACAAGTTAATACAAATATTTAGTTAAAATGTGCGCCAAGAAAAATACAAAAAAACCAAAACAAATACTAAACAATATACTAGCCTCAAAGTCATAAATAATTAAAATACCTTCTAAACGGTGTCAATGAAATCCCCCCGACAATAGATATAGATACTTTTAGCGCGTAATGCTAGAAAACATATTGTTTTAATTTCAGATACAGATTGTTTTAGAATATTGTAGAAAACATAAGAAAGATACTGCCGGACTGTGTCTGAGTGTGTGTTTGTGGCACCCTGATCTATATGCTGGGTCTGTCACTGTGCGTCGTGTGCCCCAATCGATGGTCACACATAGTAGCACTATTAATAGATGTTTTACCTTTTGTCTGTTTATTTTTATGTTTTAGCTTTTAAAAATATTTTACCAAGAACAGCATAGAGCACTAGGTGAAGGTCCCACAAAAACTTGTACAATATAGTGAGGGTCTTCAGTCCCCCTCCCTCCTTTTCTCTGCCTTTATAAATAATGCTAATTATCTGTCAAATTTTGGATTGATATTTTGAAAGGTTCCTCAGTGACCCTGCATACTAAAAAGTCT
This sequence comes from Chymomyza amoena, assembly GCA_037043745.1. NCBI lineage: Eukaryota > Metazoa > Arthropoda > Insecta > Diptera > Drosophilidae > Chymomyza > Chymomyza amoena. The sequence continues at coordinate 14,252 of JBAMAX010000084.1, forward strand.
GCTAACCCCAAGCTATAATATGCGGTTAAGGCTACAAAAGAAATCTCTGTCAAAATTCTTCAAAGCTTTTAAATAAAATTTCATGGAGAGCATTCGGCCTTCAAAAACTTTTCTACAAAATATTGACTTAGTATCCAACCAATTTCTTGCAGTATACTAAATCCAAGCTGTAATAGTTAAGTCTATAGAAGATCATTAAGAATATTTTCTTCCAGAAATTTTTAAACACGATCCCTTGAAAACTTCGGGATTCAAAAATCAATTTATAAAATTTGTTAGCAAAATTTTGACTAATTATCTTTATAATCTTGGCAACTCTTTTCTTGAAGCATACTATATCCAAACTATAATATAATAGTTAAATCTTAAAATAGATCATTGAGCATATTTCCTTCCAGAAGTCGCTCTACGTATTCGCCTGAACTATTAAGGACAATCTCTTGAAAAATTCGGGATTCAAAAATTGTATTATAAAGCTTCAAAAACTTGTTAGCGAAATTTTCGTCTTCTCCTTTTAACCATAATCCCTTGAAAACTTCGGGATTCAAAAATCATTTTATAAAGCTTGCTAAACATTTTTTTGCGAAATTTTGACCCAATATCTTTATAATCTTAGCAACCCCTTCTCTTGAAGCATAGAAATCCAAGCTAAAATATAATAGTTAAATCTAAAATAGATCATTAAGCATATTTCATTCCAAAAATCTCTCGACGAACTCACTTGAACTTTTAACCACAATCCCTTGAAAACTTCGGAGTTCCAAAATTGTATTATAAAGCTTGCAAAAACTTGTTTGCGAAATTTTCTTCCAGAAATCTCTCAACGTATTCGCCTGAACTTTTTAAGACAATCTCTCGAAAAATTCGGGATTCAAAAATCAATTTATAAACCTTCAACTCTCTTTAAAAGACTCCCCACTAATTTCACTAGTTTCAAGGGACAAAAAATGAAATTAATATTTTCCTCTTTGTTCTTGAAAGCTATTTTAAGTATGTTTATCTGTTCCCCCGTAGCTTCTAAGCTCCATATCATAATTTGAGAAATAAGTTATAATCAGTAAAGTGCATATCGGCTGATGGTTATATGACGTCACATTTTCTCAACTACTTTAAAAAAATTGTTTTTGAAAGCTATTTTAAGATTTAGCCAATAAAATGTGGGAAAATATTTTTTTGTGAAATATTTCGATGTTCGATTCTTCTACTCGGAGTTAAAATAAATCTAGCAGGAAAAAAACCATAAAAATCGATCCAACCGTTCTTGAGTTATGGATGGGGTTGCAAAATCAAAATATCTTTAGATTCCTTTTTTTAGCTGCTAACCCTGACTAAAGTAATTTTTTTTAAATAAAACCAATCCGTAATATTTTGTTTGACGACCAAAAAACTCTGGAAAGAGATCATTTTTTTTTGGCTATGTCTTAGAACTTCGGTGAGACTCTACAGCAGAAAAAGGAATCTTAAACTATATCCAATAAGTTTAAAATATGACACTTAAAGCTGAATTATAGTATTGAAATATCGTTTAAGATTTGGTAAGCTTCGAAAAATAAATCGAAATATTATTGTTATAAACAAAAAAATCTTTGTTTAGGGTCGTTTTTTTTTTTGCAATATCTGAAAACTCCGTTTTTTAGACAACGGCTTTGACTACATTTTCGATTTCGGAAATGGATAAAAAATTTAAAGAAGAAGTCATATAAATTATTCAATTTTTAGCTCAATAACGGCTGGTACGATTTTTCGGATTATGGGTTTGTTGGAGTTGTCTTCTCTTGGAATTACTTTAAAAATCAAAACAATGTACGATAAAAATTTTATGTATAAAAATTATTTTCTCATATTCAATTGTGTTTTCTCACTAAGCATGATATCTTTTTCTAGAATGGATAGACAGATTTCGATGAATTTTTTTCAGTATGGAAATTTAAAATCGAAATTGCATTGTTACACATAAAAATTCTTTTCATAGAATTTCTTTTTAAGCGGCTTATAAAAAAATTACTCGTTATTTATAACTCAAGAACGGCTAGAACGATTTTTCTGGTTATTGATTTGTTGAATTTGTCTTCGCTTGGAATTATTTTGAAACTGAAAAAATTTACGATCAAAAATACATAAAAACAAATTTGTATCCTCATTTTCAATTGTGGATTCACAGATTTCGATTAAACTTTTTCAAAAGTAGAAATTTAAAATTGATCAAAATCGAAATTGGTGATTTTGCACCGGAGCTGCAAATTGCAATATTATATAGAAAATTCTTTACATTGAAATTTTTCATAAGCGGCTCAAAAAAGTATATTGAAAAATATTTATAATATAAAAAAAAATTTATCAAAGAGAAATTTGAAATTCGCCCCGAAAGTTTTGTGGGTTGGTCTAACATTTTATGGCTAAAGTCTTCAAGTTTTACTCCTTTTAGCGAACTTTTATCCGAAAATTTTAAGGCAAATATTAACTTATTTCCCTGAAATTGTCTTGGTCTTTCAAAAGACCTTAGTTTACCCTGAGTAATAATACAACCCACGATATATTATGTTTTATTGTATTATTACGAAATATACAGAGTCTTAGACGTATATGATGAAAGATATATTATTATTATTATTATTATAATACGAAATATACCGAAGCTTTGACGAAGTAATCAATGCAAGAATTTAGAGAAATTTGTTTTCGAAAAGTCCTAACCAAAATAAAAATCGAATTTAAGGTTAAGATTAAAAGTTTCAAATGTATTTATATTTTGTTTTTGTCAGCTCCGTAAGTTATTATTAATAATGCGATATCTAAAATATCGGTTAAAATCGATCGTTTAAAGTTTTTTTTTTTAAATTGAGTTATTGAATTTATGATGGAAGATATACTATTATTATTATTATACGAAATATGCTGAAGCTTATCAGAAGTAATTGATGAAAGGAAATTAGGGAAATTTATATTCGAAAAGTACTAACGAAAGTCAAAATCGAATCTAAGCTTAAGATTAAGAGTTTTAAATGTATTTATATTTTGCTTGAGAGGTTGCATAAGGGATTGTTGAACTCAGCTTAGTAAGTTATTGATAATAATTCGATATCTAATAATTAGTTAAAATCGATTACTATCATTTAAAGTTTTTGTTTTAAAATAAGTTATTGACTGCTTAAGAGCTAATATATATTCCAAAATATCGGTTAAAATCGATCCCTATTGTTAAAAGTTTTAGTTTCATAATTGAGTTAGCTTAAGAGCTATAATATATAATCCAAAATATCGATTAAAATCAATCACTATCGCTAAAACTTTTTGTTTTAAAATTGAGTTCTTTACTGCTTAAGAACTATAAAATATAATCCAAAATATAGTTTAAAATCGATTACTATCGTTTAAAGTTTTTGTTTCAAAATTGAATTCTAGACTGCTATAATATTGAAGTTAACACATAAATAAACATTATTTTAAAATATCTACAAAATCTGAAAATAAAAAATTTTGACATAAAGAATTTTTCAAAAATTACCTCTGTTTGAAATGTGCAAAACAGATGACAAAGATACGGATGTTTAGTGCCCAAGGCTAGAACTTTGCGTTCGATGAGTGTGGAGTCTACATCATCGTCCTCTAGTACAACATCCTTCTTGAGACACTTAACGGCGTAATAGTAGGTTGTATCACGTAACTCAGCTAGCAGTACCTGTAGTAAAAATTTCCAAAAAAATGTCGGGGTATTTTTTTATGTGTTGGGTATTATTACTCACCTTGCCAAAACTTCCTTTGCCTAGCACAGCCAGAAAATGAAAATCATCTACCGAGTAATTCTTAAATCTAGGTATTACTGTTGCTGGCGCTGTGAAACGTCCGGATTTTTGGAATTGTGAATATGTATATGAAGTTTCTGTATGAACGCATTCCAAGGTAGCAATAGATTTAAAGCATACGGAAAAAGTTTTACACAGAAATAGAAAAAGAAGAGAGATATTATTATTTCGATTTTTAAAAGTGCTTTAAAATTAGTTTACAAAATAGTTTATGTCCGGGTAGCCACTTGATAGAGCGCACTTAAGAATTACGAACTTAGATTTAGTCTGATAATTAAGCAATTTGCATACCATCTTGTTCCTCATTGGCCTCTATTTTATAGGCAGGATTTAAACTGGGCGGTGTGCTGGGCGAATCTCTGAGTTCTCGTGTGCCTGGTTTAAATGGTTTGAAATTTATTCTTAATTTGTTTTTTTTTTCAGTGTACAGTGTGTGTGTGTGTGTTGAAAATTTTGACACTTTGAGGCACATAAATAATTGCATTTGAAGGTGGAAAATATTTCTTCATCATCTGTGCTGCCAATTAATGGGTCCAACACTTTGATTTATGCTTAGCCACGTGTTAAGTATTATGTCGTCCTCAACACAAATGATTAATCTCAGGGCCCGGCCAAAATTCATATACACACACACACACATATACTATTCAGTTTTTTTTAGGCAATTTAAAATATTAAATCATTTGTGCAAAAATATTTATGAACCATTATTTATGGCTCAATTTTGTTTGCTCTGATTTGTGACACAACAGCAGCAACAACAAGACAAAAACAAATGAGCTGAGGAAATGGACATCTAAGGTGTACCGAAATTTAACTAATAACCATCAATTAGTTAAATTTAGCGTTGAATCCGCTAATAGATGGTAATAGAGATTATTTCCTCATTCTTTCAGGACGTTTGAAGCTATTTTAAGATTTAGCGCATAAAATGAAGTGTAGAAAATATTTTTCCGTGAAATATTTCCATGTTTTTAAAGTTATTCTTCTATTCGAGGATAAGATAAACGTTGCAAGAAAAAATCGTTAAAATCGGTCTAACCATTCTTGAGTTATGTATGCGCTATATGTTTTATGTTTTTGGCTATATCTTAAAACTTCGGTGAAATTCTACAGCAGAAAAAGGAACCTTCAATTAGATCGATTAAGTTTAAATTATGACACCTAAAGCTGAATTATGGTATTGAAATATCGTTGAAGATTTTGTAAGCTTTGAAAAATAAATCGAAATATTTTTGTTATAAACAAAAAAATCGTTGTTTTGGGTATTTTTTTTTGCAATATCTGAAAACTAGAGTCCAGTGGATAAAAAATGTTTAATATTTTTTTCCTTATTGTTCTTGAAAGCTATTTTAAGATTTAACGTATAAAATGTAGCATAGAAATTTTTTTTTGTGAAATATTTCCACGTTTTTAAAGATATTTAACTATTCGGGGCAAAAAAAGACAAATCTATCAAAAAAATCATCAAAATCGGTCGAGCCGTTCTTGAGTTATGTATGGGGTTGCCAAATCAAAATATCTTTAGGTTTCTTTTTTTTTTGCTGCAAAACCTGACCGAAGCTATTTTTTTTTTTAATAAAACCTTGCCTTTCTTGTTACAGAAATATTTTTTTTTAACGACTGGAAAACTTTGGAAAGAGAACATTTTTTGGCTATATCTTAAAATTTGCTCAACAGCAAAATTTTTCGACCTTATCATGGGACTTACTAAGCCCTTTTACTCAGGAAATAATGATAAATATTGGGGATACCAAAATTAATTCTTCCGGTCGTCATTGAATAATTCGAGAAATTCAGCACGGAAGATGAAAAACACTTAAAAATGCAATAGAGTTTACTATATACTCGATATTTTTAAAGTATTTCTGAGTCATTAACTATAAGTTAAGTCCAGGTTCACTTTTTTATGGGAGCTATATAAAATAGTGTTATAATTTTGAAAAATGTAATGACTAAGATTTTGGTCACGCAAAGATTCTTAAGAGGAACCCACTTATTCCCGAAAGCACAGATTACTGCATACAGGAGAACATTTCGCAACCAAATTCAGAGCCTGTATACCAATTAGGGAGGAGTGGAATACAGGGGTACCAGGCCCAGCTGGCTCGATAAAGATACACACGGACGGTTCCAATCCAGGAGGCTTTGATAATAATAAGAAACCTACAAGTACGGAATAAGAACATCTTTATCTACTAGGACAGCCAGGCGGCTTTTTAGTCCCTAGTTTCGATGACTTCGTGTATGGAGTCAGTTCCGCTTGTTTCTAGAGGAGATGGCTGAGCAGTTTTCAATTCGCCTCATATGGGTTTCAAGACATAGGGAGATCGAGAACTGGCGAGACAAGGCACTACCAGCATCCTCCTTCAAGACAAGACGGGCCTGGGTATACCCATGGCCAGCTGTAAACTAAGAATACGAATTTTTTCGCTCTCTGTGCAAATAAAACGTGGAATCGGACTTTGAACACGTGTAGGATCTCGCGGAAAACTTGGCCGACATACTGCAGTAAAATAACCAAAGAACTTTGCTGTCTGAATAGAGCTACTGAATTATATGTATATCTATAAATCTATTTTATAATGTTGCGTAAAACAATCTATTAAAATGTTTATGATTTAACATTTAGATTTTTAAGCAACTTTCTGCATATATTGCTAAATGATTGCTTCCGATTTATTCGTATTTTATTTACGATTTACTGGGTGAAAACGTCAGCTCTTAAGCTCTATATTCTAAATTTAAAAAAAAAAACCTTGAAAAACATAATCGTATTTTATTTATGATAGGCAGAAAATACTTATATGACCTTTGCGCACAATATGAAAAAAAAAAGTCTAAGATATTTTAAATGCGTTTGAATTTTGATAGGTCATACTACTAAGTAGATATAAGCAGTCCAAAAGCCTATGAACATTTTAATGCTTTTATGATATATTGCAGGCGATAGAAAGCTTTTTGGGAATTATTGGAGAGCGAGATTTTTGAAAGGTAATTTTGAAATGAAAGTATTTATTTTGTTTAGACATATTTTATAGAACTTTTGGCATTAAGGAGCGGTTTGGAATGTCTGCTTGGGTTTTTAGCTTTGGAGGAAATACGTTTTCCCCATATAATAAAATGACATATAAGCATTTTTCGAAATTATTGGAGAGCGAGAGTTGAGGTAGGTACTTTTTATAGGGAAATATTTATTATATCTAAACATATTTTTTTTTTAAGTTATTTGAATAATGAGCGATTTGGAATGCCTGAAGAGCTTTTTGGCAATACGTTTCCTTTAAATTTTTGCATAAAAATTTCGCATAACAAGTTCTTTTAGCCAATGATGTGGTGAATTCTTCATACATTGTGCAATCTTAAAGAAATTTTTTGACTTTCAAAAGCATTTCGAAAAAAAGTTTGCTATAAGTCTTTTAATAATATATTTCCGTAAGAAAATGGAAATAAAATTCAGTTGGCCATGATCTCGTGAAACATAAAAGTTAATTACGAAAAATATGTTATAAGCTTTTTTTGGAATTTTGGGTTCAATAGTGAAATTGGTAGACAACATCACAATGTTCCACTGTGCAAGAATTTAAGATTACTTTTATGGTAATAAATTGTTCTCGATTTTGAATGATAGTTTTTTTTTTTTCTTTGATATTATATATCGTTACAAGGCATAACTCCTAGTCGGAGCATATTTCAGAAAATAAATTCAAGACGATATATACTGAGCTATAAAACGACTTTGTTTTCCGGTGAACTAGTTCAAATATATCTAATGTTCATGAACAAGATATTAAAACAAAAAAAAAACTCTGAATTTTTGGCCGTGCTTCGAAAAAAGAAAACGAATAAATTTAGAACGATTTAGTTTTTGCGTGCATTCAATTTCACACTTTTTACTCTGTCCATAGCTCTCTTGATAGCTTCTCATATTTCCCTTTCACTTCAATAGCGGAGCTCTATGACTTTGGATTAAAATTAACCACGACTAAGCTAAATACATATTATAAGAGAAAATTCGAAAATCGAATAAATTTAGCTCGATTTCGTTTTTGCGTGCTCTCAATTCCACAATTTTTAATCTTTCCATAGCTCTCTTGATAGCTTCTCATATTTCCCTTACATATTTCCCTTACTCTTAACAACTTTAGACTAAAATTAACCACGACTAAGTTCTTCACATAACAAGGTAATTTTTTTATGCAAGACATGAACATTGTTTTACCTCGGAATCGAGTTTAGCGAACCAAAAAACTTAAAGAAAACATTGTCTATAAGTTTCAATATATTGCATTTTTGTGTAGCTATGTTATATATATATGGGGATATTATAAGGGATACTTTATTTTGCAAGAAATGAATTTTTTTTTCGATTTTTAAGGTTATGTTATGCTGATATTTTTTTAACCTCAGAATCGAGTTCAAGGACCCAAAAAGCTTAAAGAAAACTTGTTCTATAAGCCTCAAAAGGGATTTTTTTTGTGTAGCTGTATTATAAGGGATATTACAAGGGATATTTTCTTTTGCAGGGAATAATTCTTTTTTTTTTTAAATTTTTATGGTCATGATAAGATTTTTTTTTAAACTCGGACTAGAATTCGGCGACTAAAAAAGTATAAAGAACACACGGCCTATAAACTTCAAAACAATTTTTTTTGTGTAGCTGTGATATAAAGGAAGTTACAAGGAACATTTTTTTTTGCAGGACATTAAATTTTTTGTTGTTGTAATTTTTAAGGTCATGATGAGATTTGTTTTTAGCCTCGTACTCGAATTCAGTGATCCAAAAAGCTTAAAGAAAACGGGTCCTATGAATCTTAAAATATATTTTTTTGAAGAGCTGTGCTATAAAATCCCAAATCCCGCCTTGAGGAAAACGAATCCATCAGGTTTTTGAAAAGACCACTAAAAAATCCTCTTTTATGGGCTCCGTTGAGATATGGTTAAAATCAAGAACTCTTGGACAAACTTCGTCGAAATATAAAAAAAGGTAGGCCTCGAGAGAAAAGATCACGAGCAGAGAAAGCTGAAGAAGACAAATCTATTCGTTTATAGAACGCCTTAAATGAGTTGTCAATAATCTTTCTATAAGATATAAAGTTCTAAAAGGATTAATTATTCTTGCATGCCCAGACAGATCATATTTTAAAATATTTTTCGAAAAAAGTTGAAGAATTCGAAAAACACGCGCCAATTTATTGTTATTACGCGTTGTTGATTCTATCTCTTGTTGCTTTTATGTTGTTGTTGTTGCTCAGCACATTTATTTAAATTGTTTAAATATACTTTTAAATAAAATATTATCAAGTTAGAGGGAGACGATTTTACCTCGCTTCACAAAGTTGAGCGCCTCGACGATGAGCTTCTGATTGACGCCGCATAAATTGGCCGTGAGCCGTTCGCATTTCTTGTGACAATTCACGTCACATTCTGCGTGGGATTCGTGAGTGTTTTTTTTTTTTTTGTTGGTATAGTATATAAGCACGTATATATATACAACAGCATGGATGTATGTATATGTTTATTTATGTACATGTTTGTTTTTGGCAACATTAACGTACAAATGTAGAGATTAATTAAACAAATTGTTATTAATAAAGAAAATAAATGTTTATTGGTTAAAATTAATATTTTTGATGTTGCAATGCTTTGCATAAATTTATTGGCTGCATGTTTCTTTTGGTCTAAAATCATGTATCTTTATAGACGGACTATTTTGTTACAAGCTAGGGGTATTAGCCACCTGCTCGCTTGACGCAGCTCACACCGTCGGGTTACGATCGGCGAGCGCTTTCGATAATAAACGTTATTTATATTATATTATATATTTATTAGGCTATTTATTTGCACTGAGACTACTATAGGCTTAAATCTAATCGCAAATATAAATGATGACGATGAGAACGATGATCACGATGACATTTTACTATGACTAATTTGTATAAAAAATAGCTAATTAATCGATCGGGGACTACTTCCGACAAGAAACTCTATTTATATTTTAGTGTATTTATTAGTCTATTTATATTCACTGAGACTACTTAAGCCTTAAATCGAATCGCAAAAAATAAATGATGACGATGAGCCTGATAAAATCTTACTACAACTACTTTTCATACAAAACATCTTATTCAATTCAAAATAATATACCTAAATTAAATAAAAAAATAAGTCGAAATTGTTTCCTTTTCGATTAGGTATTATAGAGAGCAATGTCTCTATAATAAACTATCTATCTGAACATGTACTAAGACTAACATTTTTTGAGTCCTAAACATAGAAATAAATTATATAATAATTAAAAGGTATCTACCTAAACATATACATAGGCGATACTTTTACATATTTAACAAATTTTAAAAAGCGGTGGGGGTATTCGCGCCCTGCTTGCTTCGCGCAACTATCAATACTTCTGTTTGATTTAAATCTGCGGACTTTCGCCACAAAAATTGTTTGATATTATACATAGAGAGCAATGTGGGTTTGTACTACTAAGACTATCCAGTCTCTTTAATCCTAAACAAAAATTTAGTTTCCTATGTAATACTTACGAATTAAACTTAACATATACGCATTTCCTTAAAAAATGGATATAAGTAATATAAGAAATTTTTGCAATTTATAAAAAGCTATGAAAATTGGCGCCTGATTGCTTAAAATAGCGATCTCCGGCTTTGAACGGTGGAGGATTCCAAAAACTTTGTTTATATTTTAGAGAGCATATGGACTAATTACTATACTAAGACACATATTTGTTGAGTCCTTAGCAGTTAATAATAATTAAAAAGCATCTACCAGAACATATAGACAAAAATTTTTTAAAAGCTAGGGAAGTTCGCCTGTTGCTTGCTTCACGCAGCTACCACCGGCCCTGTTCAGCTTTAATCTGCGAATGCTACTGACAAAAAATTTGCAATATTGTTTAGGGCAATGTCTCTTCACTCTACTAACACTAATAATCCTTTCTAAACAGAAAAATAAATTATTAATTATTAAATTATTTAATAATTAAGAAGTTTTAATAAATAGTCAATTTTATTAAATTTTTTAATATTGTCTCTTTGCTCTACTAAGACTAATAATTCTTTATGAACAGATAAATAAATTACTAATTATTAAATTATTTAATAATTAAGAAATTTTTTAATAAATAGTCTATTTCTTTATAAATGGATTTGGAAATTTTTTTTTAATTTTTAACTTTTTTTTAAAGCTAGAGGAGATAGTTCGCTGGCTGCTTGCCAACTTTGATCGGTGAATGCTCCCGAAAAAAAACTTTTTTATATTACAAAGTCGTAAACTCGGAACAGCAAAATGTATGTTAAATTAAGAATAATGTACTTTCATATATGGAATATGCTTTTACGAACGAATTGGGGCAACTCAAAATTCATATCTTAAGATTCTTGAAAAACTAAGGGAATCAGCCAACTGCTATCTTCGACAGCAATCCGAAACAGATAAATTGGAATATAGTACTTTAAAAAGATTTTCCTAGCACTTAGGCAACAATTTTACAAATTTAAAAATTTTTAAAAACCTAGGAGAACTTGGCCCCTGCTTGCTGCCCGACATAATGCGTTTAAAGAGTTCGATAGTAATAATATCTGCCTACGAATATGAATTTTACTATTCAATATGAAGTTAATTAATTTGGAATAGTTTTTTATACATAAAATTTTAAAAAAATAATAAAAAAAATTTAACACCACATTGACATTTTTGAAAAAATGCTTAAGATAACAATTTATTCGGAAAATTTAATATTTCGAAGAGTTTGTAGTTTTTTTTCGGATCGGATTGGAATAGGCCAATATATAGTCGAGTATAAATGAGAAATAAAAAATAAAATCAAAGTAAGAATGTAAAAAAATATTTATGAAAAGTGGTTCCGGATATTTTTTTTTTTTGCGTCAAGTTTTGTAGCAATTAATTGAGTATTTTATTTGTTCCCAGGAAAATAGAATCCATATGAGGAAGCTGATTATAAAAATTTTCACGAATTTTTGTTCATAAGGTTTACATGATTAAAATTATTATTTAAATTAGCTATAGCCTTTTTTAATAACAAATGGAATATCAGCTCAGAATTTTTTGCTTTGTAACTTGCCATCCGATCTTAAAGAAAGATCGATAAACGATACACATAAAAATTCGATTCTTTGCGTAAAATTTGATGCCAGCAGTTTTTATGGTCTTATACAGAAGTTCATATATCAAGAGTTCATGTCTATATATGAAAAATTTTTTTAACATTAAAATACAATTTTTGGTCGCGGCATGTCTTAAGAAAAAGTTCCCACACAAATATTTAATTTCTAAAATAAAACTTCGAAAGCCAAGAAAAAAATAAATATTTAAAAAAGTTCAAAATATTATAAAAAAAAGTGATTTTATTTGCACACGCCTATCTTAAAAAAAAAGCTCTTAAACAGAGTTTTAATTTCTAAAAAACTTTGAATACAGCTAGAAAACATTTTTGAGATTATTTATTTTCTACGTAATATTTCTTAAAAAATGTAAAAAAATTTTTAAATGTAGGTTTTTTATTTTTGCTAAGTTTTGTAAGAGAATGCAACTTTTAATCTATCTAATTATTATTAATATCTATGTAATTATTTTTGTCTCGAATCCGGGGAAATTCTTAGAAAATTGACCCTACAGATTTTTTTTGATTTCGAAAAACATTATTATAAATTCTATTTTTCAAAAAAATATTTTTTATACCAAAGTCCTAAAATCAAGTTAATTTTTTTTATATAAAAAAAAAACATCTATGTAATTATTTTTTAACTCGAATACGCGGAGATTGCAAAAATTTGACCATACAGAATTTTTTGAAGCTCGTAAAACTTTAAAGGAATTCAACTTATCAAAAAAAATTTTTTATAAGAAATTCCTAAAAATCAAGTTCATTTTTTTATATACAATAAAACACAAATTTTAAAATATAATAAATAAAATATTAGCTTTTCAGTTTGAATAAATTTGCACACAAAGCTGTAAAAAAAATTTATTATATTTAAAAATTTAAACAAAAATTTTTTTCTATATGCGCAACGTTCATTTGAGGCTTAAAGTTTTTATTTTATGAAAAAAGTACCATTTTTCGTTGCCCAAATCCCTACGAATTATAAAAAGATTCAATCAAAATACTATAAACTCACATTGCACTGATTGCTTTATTATTTTGTTTGTCTGATTTTGTTTTCAGTGCGTTTTTGCTGAAAACAATTAAATTCATGGTAAATCGAAAAAACCCCAAAAAAATTAAAACAAATTGTCGAGCGGACTGGGAGGAGGGCAATAGAGGGTTAAACAACGATGTATACATTAAGAAAGAAAAAATATATATCGAAAAATAAACGCACATCCGTTTTGGCAACTCATCGTTGTGTGTGGGCGGAGAAACTCTTAATGCAAATTTAATATAAATAAAATGAAATACAAATACAACAAAAGGTTTTTGTTATTATATCATAGAGAGATCTATATATGCTATCTATAAAATACAGATTGTTTTGATATGCTATAGCTTTTGTAATAACAAAAAAAAAACGCGTGTTAAAATTTTCTATATTGAATCTGATTTATTTATTCTTTTTCAAATTGAGATTTGTTGCTGACGGAGCAGAATTTTTTTTTTTCGATTTATTATTCATACGCACTGTTGTTCCTGTTTTATTTTAGTTAATTTTGACGTTTTCAAATTGAGTGTGGCTGACGATAATAATATTATTTAATGCTCTCAAAGTACAAAAAAGATTCTTTACAAAATTGCGTATACGCATTGTTGTCTCTAAGGTTTGTTCTTATATTAATTACAAAAAATTTTTCCAAAACATTGCTTAGACGTTCTGTTGTTGCTGCTTCCAGATAGTTTGTTCTTTCTTTTCAAAATTGATATTGGTAGCTGATGGATGGATTTATGTACTCCGAATACAAAAAAATTTTTTAAAATTGTGCATACGCCCTGTTGTTACTGTTCTCCTTCCGATATCGTAAGATGGTACGGCCTATCGTCACATATGCAGCCCTTGTGTGGTGACCCAAGACGCTTCAAAGACTAGTATCCATATCTATCTCGGGACCTATGCGTATCTGTCCAAAAGCTGTCATGGAGTCAGTCCTTGGACTGACGCTACTGCACATTTTCATTCAAAAGTCAGCCTTGCAAAGTCTACTGCGTATCCAGATTACATCTGGACTCTTGGCAAGTGACACTGGTTATGCCAAACTTATATATTCCCTTCCGGACGTATCGATCTGCTCTAGATCACATCTTAAGATCCCGGAATTATTTTAAAACAAGAAATTTAGAGCTCCCCTGTGTAAATCTCCGGTGGCAACAATAGTTCACGGGTACAAGATTCATGCCATTGAGATCTGCGCCCCCATTATCCTTCTCAAGGGAACTAGGGAGCAAACATCTGTATTTACTCAGATAGCCAAGCTGCTATTAGGGCATTATCATACTGGAGCATCTCCACTATAATTAAAGAATGCCATAACTACCTCCAAAACCTGACCGCCCGGAACGAAGTGCTATGTTTGGTACCTGGACACTCAGGAGTGGATGGTAGCACTGTTGCTGATGATCAAGCACGACAGGGTGCCTCCTGACTACTTCTTTTGAGCTGTTCTGTGGTATGGTTGGTCCACAATCAAAACCAGATAAACAAATGGGCTGCAGGAAAACATAGCAGATACTGGTTCTCCTTACCGGGCCTACGTCAAGCAAAAGTGCTTGTCAAATCTCTGGATATGATCAAGACAAAAGGTCTTGGCAGAGCGAACTTAAATAACTAGCATATCTATCTGGCCACCACACTGTTAGATACCATCTACAGAAAATAGGCCTATCGGACTCTTCAGAGTGCCGACTCTGCCTAGAAGACGATGAAACCACCAGACATATTCTCTGTGACTGTCCAGCTGCTATGGGACAGAGCTTTTCACATGGGAGGGAACGGATTAGTCCCTTCCATCTAAGGTCAATATCAACAAAAGACCGACTGCTATTCTTGCGGAAAGTGGATAGTCTTTTGCCGTAATTTATGGGTAGGGTATAGTACAAAGAGCTTATAGGCCAGATAGATAAAGAAGATAAAGGAATTGATAAACATTAATTTTTTTCTGAACCTTCGGTCATGATGCAATAATTTTACAAAGTGATGGAAAAAAGTGCGTTGAAATTAAAACATTTAATAAAAATTATTTAATAATAGTTTGTTGAGCAAATCTAACACTTTTATATTTTTCTACTAACTAAACAAATTGATTATAACTTTTTTTAATACACTTTTAAAAAAAATTTTTAAAAAATTCGTTTTATTTTTTATTTACGGAGAATAGATAAATGAATTGACATAATTAATTACATATATAACCATGTTGTTGACACTTTTGTCGGATATACCAAAACAACAATTTCTATAACAACAAAACAATTGAAATATCTAACTGTGTATAGTTTTATCTATTTAATAATTATTTTTTGTTTTAACTACTGTTTCAAACAAATATTTAAAATTCAAGAAGCTCTAAATAAATAAATTGTAACTTAAAACGTTGCAGCCTTATTACTAATTTGCTTGAAGCAGTTATGAATTATTATGTATCATTAAGCAAAAAAATATTTTTTTAAATAATATAGAAAAAAATAACGCATGGCATAGCTGTGTTAAAATAAAGGGTGTTTTTTAAAGCACGACCGGATTTCAAACTATAATGAAACATAGAACAGATATCGTAATGATACAAAATATGTTTTTTTTATAGCAAAATGAAGTTCCAATTTTCGACTATTTTTCAAAATTACAAATTATCAGCTAGCTATATATTAACGAAAATAATAAAATAAATCATTTTTTAAGCTTTAAGCTGAAAGAGAATTATTTTACAAACATTTTCAGTCTAAGATGTTTGAAATCGTATAGGAACTGTAGATGTTATGGATATAGTATATTGCATTAACGCATTGTCGTGAAATTAATCTGAAGTAATTAAAATAACACTCATACGCAGTGTAATCATAGCAATTGCTTTGTACCTTGATAAGGTTTGGCGAAGTTTTAAATTTATTTAACTTGTTTTTAAAGCCTATTTAGCTAAACAATTGTGGCTTACATAGAATATTTATGGACTTTTGTGAAATACTTTGGATATTAAAATGTTTTCTTAAATATTCAATAATTTCCAAAAGGAAAATAAAACTTCTTTTTCAATTCCTCGACCTTTTACTGACCCCTGCTTCCAGGTAGTAAACTCAATTAAAATTAACTACTTCTAAGACCTAACGTGAACTTAAGGTATTGGTACCCTGTACCGAAATATACAGAACGAGTCGTCGGAGAAAGTTACCTAAAGTATGATCAGGGTGACTAAAGAAGTCGATATACTCCGTCTGTCCGTCTATCCGTCCGTCCATCCAGATCTCAGAGATGGCGAGAGCAAGAGTAACCAAACATTCCATTTCACAACCAACTTCTGAGTCTATATTCCAACCAGAGAGGAGTGGAATACTGGGGTACCAGGCCCAGCAGGCTCGATAAAGGTATACACGGACGGTTCCAAGCTAGACGACCGTGTAGGGGGAGGGGTCTAAGTCGAAGATTTCGACATTAGAATTGCTTTTAGGCTCCCGGACCACTGCAGTGTCTTTTAGGCAGAGGTCACAGCAATCCGGGAGGCTTTAACTACAATAAAAAACCTACAAGTCCAAGATAAGAATATCTGTATATATTCGGACAGCCAAGCGGCTATTAAGTCTCTAGTCTCGATGACTTCGTGTATGAAGTCAGTGAATGACTGCCGCTTGTCTCTATGGGTGATGGCTGAGCAGCTTTCAATTCACCTGATATGGGTTCCAGGACACAGGGACTTTGAGGGAAATTGCATTGCGGATGAACTGGCTAGGAAAGGAACTACCAGCATCCTCCTTCAAGATAAGGAGGGCCTGGGTATACCCATGGCCAGCTGTAAACTGAGAATACGAAACTTTTTCGCTCTCTGTGCAAATACGTGTAGAATCTCGCGGCAAACCTGACCGACATACTGCAGTAAAAGAACCAAAAAACTTTGCTGTCTGAATAGAGCCCAGTGCTCATCTGTCATTCGTGCCATTACGGGTTGGTAGGAAACCACGCATCCCGTTTGAATGCTCCCCACCACGACTTCTGTAGAAGAGGAGCTAGAGACGGTGGAACACTTTTTCTGTCACTGCGCAGGACTGGGCAGAAAAAGATTTAGGTTCCTACAGTCATATTTTCTAAGCGATCTATCTCAGCTCTCTGAACAGAGTCCAAAATGCCTTTTAATGTTCATTCAGGCAGCCGGATGGCTTCCTCAACTTTCGTAGGGGACCCAACAAGTGGGGAAATGTGGTAAATTGGCTCACTAGCGGTATCACAAAGGGCCTATCCTTGGCCTAAGTGAGTTGGGATGTCGGTCCCAATTGCCGCCCTAACCTAACCTAACCTTACCTAACCAAACATTCACATTAGCTCCCATATTATTCCATAGGAGACAGTTTATTATATTTTTTTTTGATATTCGGGCTACAATATATAGCTCCCATCGGAGTGTTTCAGGGGACTTCGAAAAAAAAAACAAAAGTTTTAGATGGTTAATGCGTTTGTTTATAAAAATATCAAAATCAAATTTGGGTCTCGGAAGTTTGTTAAAGCTACCAAGCACTGTAAGAAATTTTATTAAAATCGGTTGACTATATCATACAGCTCTCATGGATCGTCCAAAAAATCGATTTTTGTACAAAAACTAATCATAGTTTGTTTATGAAGATATTGTAAACAATTTTTGCACTCGGAAGTTTTTTATAGGTCTCAAGCCCTTTATCAAAATCGGCTGATTATATCATATAGCTCCCACAGGAACTATCGCTTTCGTCTGTTTTCAATTGTTTAAGAAGGTGTCGTAATCCAATTTGGCAATCAAATGCCTTTTGGTGCTTTTAAGAATATACCAAATTTTACTCTAAGCTAGTGGTATAGAGTATCAAAAGGCGGCTTTAACGCACGCCATCTTTTTTTTGGGTATGCTCACATTACAAATAACATTTTATTTTTAAATTAAGCTGTAGAAATAAATAAAGTATTCCCAACTAAACGGGAACAAGATGTTTGACCGGAGTCCATTAAAAGAATTAATAATACGCATACGCAGTGTAGTCAGATGTGAAATTTTAGTGGCTCTTTTTTTGAGTCTAGTCGAACTTATATAGCTAAATATTTAATAATAATACGACGACGCAATATAGCCCTAAATAGTGACTGTTTTTTAAAGATATTATTTTGCAGCCTAACATATTTTGCTACTTATATAAAGCATACGCCCCTTTGAAACATTTCAAAAGCTTTTTGTCATTTTGTAAACATTTTTATCGAACTTCACTTTAGAGATGATAACGGCTAAGAAGATTCGATACAATCTTGAAATGCAAATACTATAACCCATTTTTTCAAATTTGCTCGAGAAAATCCTTTAAATTTTTACAAAAAATGTAAGCTACATATTCGTAGAAAATGCTTATGAAAGGATTTTTCAATGCGTTCGATATTTATAAAAAACAGTGTTTTGAACGCATGTAAGTTGCGCGCGTTTTAAACGCACGTAATTCGCGCGCGCTTTAAACGCCCGTAAGTCGCGCTCGTTTTAAACGCACGTAAGTCGCGCGCGTTTGAAACGCACTTAAGTCGCGCTCGTTTTAAACGCGCTTAAGTCGCGCGCGTTTTAAACGCACTTAAGTCGCGCGCGTTTTAAACGCACGTAAGTCGCGCACGTTTTAAACGCATATAAGCCACGCGCGTTTTAAGCGCACATAACTCGCGCGAGTTTTAAAGCACAGGTCTTGATCTATTGTTCCGATTGCCTTGACCTAAAGCATGTTTAAATGGATATTATTTTGGTATGGCTTATACGAACACTTTACATAAAAAAATGTTAATTGGTTTTTTTAAATATGGTCAAATCACAAAAATAATGAAAGAAATCAAAATTTCAAACGTCTACACTTTAGTTAATTTTTCGTCAAATCTCATTCTGATTTAGTAGAATCCATGGAGATTTTAATTATTTTCAATAAGCAAACATATTTTTAAATTTCATTTCACTAAAAGAGGCAGGAGAACTGAAATTCGGGTAGGATAAGCCGCCATTTTTCAGCTGCCATTTTCAATTTCGTCGAGATAAAAATGTCTAGTTATTATTATTAGCAAAACAGAAAAATTGTATATATTTTTGGCATGCCACAAATAATTTCCAAACTTCGAAACTTTGAAAGAACCTCCTCTTAACCCAGACTTTTCATAGTAAGCTTTCGGCTTTTAATGGCTTTGATTTGCCATTTTTTTGTGGTAAAGGGTATTAAAATTTGCATTAATATCGCAACTGGTACTAAGCGATTTTGAAATCCTGACATGCTGGGGTTTTTGGGATCTCGGACTCGAATAAAGCGATTAAAAAAATATACCTATAATATACATGGTCTGACCTCCAGACTCGAATAAAATTTTGTATGAAGTTTTATGAGGTTATGTCGAAACCCTGACATGCTGGCGTTTTTTGGATCTCGGATTCGAATCAGGCGACCAAAAAAACGTATAGTAAATATGGTCTGGCCTAAAGACCCGAAAAAATAGATTTTTGGGTGGCTGTGTAATTAAATAAAATAAAAATCCACAAGGGATGCGTTTTTGGATTGTTATTTATTATTTCTTTGTTTCTTTTTCTATAAAATGTAATTAATTTTGAAATCTATATTATGAAAATATCTTTTCAATTTTATTGTTTCAAAATATTTATATAACCAAACCAACAGATGGCCCAAAAAAAATAGCCGCCACAGAAACTTCGATGTACCGAAACATCGATATATCGAATTTAAAAAATAACGAAAACATGGATTTTGGCTACCAGCGATGTTTCTCCAGCACTAATTTCGTTGCTAACAGAAAAGGAATTGCGACTTTTGTTTAGCATTCAATCTCATCCTAGATTTTTGGAATAAATAGCGTTCCGGATTTTTGACTACTCAATATATTACTTTATTGAGATACAATTTTCGAAGCTGCGCAGTAGCTTCAAAACTATTAGAAGTAAGGAGTCTCGAAAAAAAATTTCGCTTATCCCACTTCTCGAAGCTTACAGAACGCTTGATATAAGCCTGTCTCTGATTTTAAATAATATTTCATTTAATATACTTAATGACAATCTCTCCTTACGAATTTATATTAGATTGCTCATACGCACTGTTGCCATATTTTGTGTCAATTTTATCGGTAAATACATTTTCATTAGTTTCGAGTCCCAGATTTAATTTTTAAATAGACAACGTCCTTAAATGCAATCTAAATAAAATTAATTAATAGATAAAATATATAAATAACTAGTAAATAATAGCTATTTTCTAGGTTATGAGAGATGTATGCAGGTCTAGGCGTGGGATTACGTGGAGTCTCACCCGTCATTTGGAAGACCTGGATTACGCGGACGACATTTGTCTCATCTCTCATAAGCTAATGGATATTCAAGACAAAGTGAATGATCTCGAGATCCTTGCCAGCAAAGTTGGATTCTCGATAAACTTATCCAAAACTAAAGCGATGCGCCTCAACCACACCAGCCAGGGTAGCATAACCATCTGCAGGAACACTATCGACTTTGTCAATAGTTTCTCATACCTTGGCTCCTCAATTTCCACCAGTGGTGGGGTGGATGAGCATATAGAGAATCGTCTAAGCAAAGCAAGATCAGCGTTTGGACGCTTATTCCGCATATAGAGAAACTAGCAAATAAGTAGAAGAACAAAGCTGAGAATCTTCAATGCGAGCGTGAAATCCATCTTGTCGAACGGCGAGACGAGGTTGACCCTAACCCTGATTGAATGATATTGAAACTACAATCATTCGTCAACAAGTGCCTTAAAAATATATGTGGGATATTCTGGGCCAACAGGATATCAAACGCGGAGCTATGGCACTACACTAGCGAAGTTCCTATCTGCATCCATAAAAGAACAAGCAAGTGGCGTAGGACCGAAACAGCATCATCAGGATGTCTTTGGAATGGAACCCGCAAAGAAGCAGACGAGTGGGAAGGCCGAAACCAACGTAGCGTTGGATTGGCCATGCTCTTAGAAGAGACCGAAGCAGCATCGTCAGGATGTATTTGGATTAGAGCCCCCGAGGAAGCGGGCGAATGAGACGTACAATACTAAACTAATTGACAGCAAAGCAAACAGCGCCAAACAGAGTCCGGTGGAAAGTTTTTGTCAGACCTAAGCTTCCTGGAGGAGTACTAAAAGGAAAAAAAAAATATCTATTTTCTAAGTCACAATGACCAATGACTTTTCGCTAACTCATATTTGAGCAAGGATTTGAATTATTATAAGAAGTTCTCTTAATTTTTAAGCCTATCCACTAAAAAAAACTGTTTTCCCAAAGTATGTAAGCACATTTATCAACAAAATAATTATTCTTAATTATACACTTAGCTATATATAACTTATGTACACTCCTACAGCTGTAAAATACATAAAATACCCCACACAAAAAAAAATTGCTCATACGCAGCGTTGTCAAATAAATTCTCATCCTCGGGCTTGTAAATATTTTTATGCACTCGAGTATTTTTTCGAAAAATAGCATCCATTAAGTTAATACATAATTAGCCATACAATTGAGAATAGTATTTCGTTGGCCATTAAATGTTCATATTATTTCAGACACTTTTAGCCAATTAGTAATCAAAACAATTGTCCAAATTTTAACAAATCACCGTGCTTTAAATATATTTAACATAAGTACCGAACGTACAATTGTATAATAAGTAAGGTAAAAATAATTTCTAACATAAGAACTGAGTAAATATTTTCACTACAAGAATTTTCAATTGGTAAACGCAAAGTAAAGTAAAAACAACAACAACAAAGTGTAGAAATAATTGTGTCTAGAGAAAACAAAACAAAAATAATCTCGAAGAAAAAGACCCAAACAAATTTTGTACAGATTTAGCTAAAAGTGAAATGCCAATTTTTTTCTTTTTTTTTTGTATCTGTATCTTATTGTTTTTATATGCGTTTCACACAATTTCTAGGTACATAAGTATATATGTAGTTAATATATAGTACTATATATAAGAAAGCAAATGTAGCTCATAAGTAAGAGCAGAAACACTTGTTACATATAAAGGAAGTAAAAGTACAAAGCAAATTGCATGCTAAAGTTATGCAAACAAATAATTGCAGAGAATCGCAGAGATACTCTAAGAATAACGAAAGAGAGCAATAATGAGTAGAAAAAAATACAAGATGTGTAGGAATGTTGAATTATAGGGTGTTTATAAATGGTCAGTGCCGACTAGGGAATTAACTGAGCCATGTCCGTCTGTCCGGACATTCGGTCTGCCCCTAAGCATTATCTTTATGAACACATCGAACTCTTAAAAATGTTTTTCTTTTCAAGCCGGCTTAAGCTGGTCATTTCATATTGATATCCGAGCCGGTTTTCTTGAAGGAGAAGCAGCTATCGGATAAATCAACGAAAAGAATCCCATATTGAACAAATTTTTTAGATCGGTTAATATTTTCAAGATGTTACAATTTTAAAAATATGGAAAAATTTACGCTTTCGAGTATATGTTTCTATATATACATATAAAGGAGAATCAGCATAGTGTTGTTTGCCTTTCCACATAGATTTGTGGGCCTAATAATCGAAAAAAGTGAATTTCTCCAAAGCTAATTCTCTAAACAGCCTGTGATCTAAAAAGAGTTGAAGTATACAGGAAAGGATTATAAAGTGCAGGCACTCAACGCATATAATGCGATTACCACTGCACATACGTCTTCTGGAACTCTCTTTGCGAAATCCCTTATCAGAGATGTCGTCACAGATGTTGGGACGTCTTCTACGAAGTAAATCGGCTTTCTTTGAAGTCCCACTTGTGCCGAACAGAGAGGATGCAACCCGGACTATGCTGGAGGTGGCGCAGTATCTCAACCCAGTGCTTCACCACATGCTTGTAAATGCTTTTAGCTAACTGGATAGTAAAGAACCTCTCTCAGATGTGTTATCGGAAAGGCAGCAAAAACATGTGCCCAAGAACAGAAGATAGTGGCTGAAGTTTATAGGAGGAACTGATGGGTAGAAGGATGCATGATCTCCATGACAGCTTCTGTCGTTGCTGTGGAGATGAGGAGTTGATAGAAAGTATTTAACACTTGCTACACTTCTTCGAAGATCTAAGATCGAAGACAGGGCTAGCAGAGAGATTCACGATAAGGAATACCCATCGGCTTTGCCACTCAACCTTTCTAGCTCCCACGATAATTGACAAATTAAAATAAATTTTAAACTCAATGCTTCACAATACCTAAATCCCCTCAAACAGGAAATTTCTAAACTCTCTAAAGGCTCTTTTCACTACGACTATATGTGCTCTTCTTCTTCCCATGCTTGCATTTTTCTAGAGAAGACTATGTTCCTAGATATATTACGAGCAGATGCTGTTCTAGATTTTGGTCTTGGGAAATATATAACTTTGGAGGGGTCCGGACTCAAAGCCCCTCGTTTATTCGTATCTGGTTACAAGGGCTTTTGGGAGCAGTTAAGGGGAATTTTTCGCATTGAAGTGTATATATATAAGAGTTCGTAAAAACCTCTCAACCCATGTTTTGCAATTTTTGGGGGTGCGGACCCTAAAACATTTCGTGTATAGGCCATTGGTTACGAGGGTTTTCGGGAGCAGCTATGCCCATAAGTTTAAATTGCAACAAATAGGAACTAAAAATAAAAATGTGGCGAACGTTAAATTTTAAAGCAGCCTAACTTAAGATATCTTACAACCAGTCCCAACGACCCCAAAAAGGGTGGGGAATCCCCCACAGGCCCGGAGTCGTGATTAAAAAAAGGTGTTATAGAGGGGACGGTACATTTTGCACCCTGTGCTTGGATTTTCTCCCTGCTTTCACCTTCTCCGGGACTTAAGCTTACGTTTTCAAATTGTCAATCTAAATTTAAAGTAGAATTCTTACGAAAATTTTTTTGGGTGGTGATAAAACTTGTTGGAGAAATCTAGATCCAAAGTTTTGTTATGATAGCTTCGCAAGTTCTGAAGGCTCATACCAACTTTCTACCTTTTGTTCAACTAACTATATTAAAAGTAAATGTAAGGCCTGTAAAGCGTCTCCCACTTAAACCTTATAAGCCCCTCGCCTTAATCTAAATGGCATAAAGGCATGAAGTTGTAATTATACCCACTGACGTATAAATATGAGATATCTGCTTCTCTATTCCGCATATCCTTTAGCCTAAGGTAGGTAGGTAGTTAGAAATGGTTGTCTTCCGACATACCAAGGCCTGCAAGAGACCGTTGTGATGCCTAACTTGGACTAATCCATGCTACTCTAGATCCTCTCTAAACAATACAGGTGATTTAATTAACGAACAAATTTTATTTATTCTGATTCCTGCGAGTTCCGTATCGAAAAGTATGGATCCAAGTGTGATCAGTTTTCCTCTGCAAAGTGCCAGGTCAAAATGAGGCACCTAGCCTTAGGCACAGTGTAAAAAATATTGAAGGTGTACTCTTTTGTGAACTAAGCGATTCTACATCTCATCTTAAGGTTTACGGTATAGGAGTTGAAGATGTAATTTCCAAAACAAAGATGTTCATACATAAATCTCTGACATCTCCTTCCCTATACTGCATACGTTTCAACAAGCCCAATGTACCCCTTTGTCCCATCTGTGATGTGGAGAAGGACGCCGAGCACGTACTTGGTCGGAGCAGTTTTTGGCGAGTGTCCCTCATCGGAAAACTTGTTATTACACATTCTGAACACCGAAAAGAAATGTAGCGCCGTAGATAGGATGACGAACATAGTAATGAAGAAACTCAGACGGGAAGAACGACGAGCGGCGTCGATAAGGCTACACCTCCCTGAAGTAATGCCTGAAAGTTCGTTCCAGGGAGGTGTAAAATGGTGCTAAACAGGCATCGTCCTGGTTTCAGGGGTCGTACAGACAATTACTTGCGAATCTCTGGCATCTCCATCTCTATAAACCCCTTGGCGTAAGGTCCATTATATAAAAATTCGGAGGGTATAATCTGCAAGATCTACACGTTTCTACACCTTATATTAAGGTTCAGGATAAAAAGTGTTGAAGATGTAATCTAAGACATCTAAGATAAAGACGTTCATGGACATGTCTTTCATTTAATTTTTCTCTCTTGTGGCATCTTAATCTCTATATACCCCTTAGCTTAAGCTACAGGGTATGAAAATGTTGGGATATAATCTCCAGGAGCTAGTTATATATCTATATTAATTTCTATTGTGCACCTGGGACCTCACAAACACTTTCACAAATCCTATATACCCCTTACTTTAAAGTGCAGTGTATATTCAGAATAAATGACAGCAAGTACAATAATAAAAAACGAATAACAATTTTTTTCTTTTTTAAACATATTATAGAGTGAGAAAACATTTAAAAATCTTTTCTAAAAGATTTCCCTCAAATTGTTTTGTTTACAATTCCAAATAAATTTGGGAATTCTAAACAGTTTCTAAAATTTGCAACAAGCTGCTAATGCATTCAAAACAAAAAAAGAGAAAAAAGTTTTCAATTCCCTGGAACTATGCTTCATTTCAGAAGCACACAGCCATTAAATGTTTATCATACAAAAACAAAACCAAAAAAAAAAAAAATAA
Organism: Chymomyza amoena; assembly: GCA_037043745.1. Taxonomy (NCBI): domain Eukaryota; kingdom Metazoa; phylum Arthropoda; class Insecta; order Diptera; family Drosophilidae; genus Chymomyza; species Chymomyza amoena. The sequence continues at coordinate 39,788 of JBAMAX010000084.1, forward strand.
ACATGGATGCTGCGCGAATTGTTTGGAGAGCGTGCAACCCCCCGCACACCCAAGTAAGCCGCAAGCCCCTCCTCAGATGCACACATGCCAGAGCAATATATCGAGAGTATAGAGTATAGAGTGTTTATTTGTTTTTGTGCAAATAGTCCGGCATGGCTATAAGTATCTAAGGCAGTGTAGTGAGATGGTGGTGGTGGAACTAGAGGAGATCTATCTAGACGAGCAGCTATTGAAAACGAAAGCAAAATACATGAAATGCCCGGAATTTTTGGGGGTCTGATGCGGATGTTGACAACGCCGCCGCTGATGATGATGATAATGATGTTGGCACGTGCATTGCTCAAGTGGCTACCAGTGTGGCTAGTGGGTGTGGATAATGTCCTAGTGTCAGTCTGATGTTGATGCATAAACAATCCGTACGTTTGCTGTCCGTTGTTGGGTCTTTTAGCTTGTTTAGCTTACCTAACATCTTTTTGGGACTGGATGGTGCAGTGCCACCCTCGAAACCGGAATCATTGCTGCAGGTGCTCATGCGTATTATCGATGGCGAACTAGCCGTGCTAGACGCTGCTGCCGTGCCCAAATCCGTTGAATTGGGCGTTATGCTGCTGCCCGCGGATGTGGCATGCTCTTGCTGCTCTGCACGTCGCACTGTTTTTTGTGCCTCATCTTCAAACTCCTCCGATGCGGTGCTAGTGCATTCCTCACTTTCATCATCGCTATCATCGTCTAGCGAGCCGGTGGCTTCACTGCCCTCATCGCTGCTATCATCGGTATTCTCATCGGAATAGACAATTTTCTCACGTTTCCAGAGTGGACGCGGTGTGGCGACCAATGGATAACGTGGCGCCTCCTCTTTAACATAACATTTATTGGTTGTATCGATTTTAACCTTTTTATGCGGATCAAAGCGTGCTGGCTCGGGCGCTTGTTTGGCCTTCTGCTTCTTTTTCTCCTTGCGCTGTTTCTTCTTCATGCTGGCACTTAAATTCGCACAACCGTCTGCACTGGAGTAGTCGTATGAACTGTCGTCGTCGTCGTCGCTATTTTCCGCGGATGAGGGTATATAGTCCTCTAGTTCGGCGTCAACGTCTCGCAGACACTGTGCCAAATTCGATACTGTTGCAAACTTTGATAAATTATTGCCGACGCCTTCGCCGCAGCTGTTGTTGGCTTCGTTGTCGTTGATTCGGTCAACGACGACGACGGCGACTTCGTTGGCGGCAACGGTGGCGACGCTGGCGATGGCGTCGTCACCACTTGATCGTTCTCGTTGTTGTGTGTGGTTCGTTGTGGTTGTTGTTGTTGGTGCTGTTGTTGTTGTAGTTGGGCTCGTCTCCTGTTTGTCACTTGCGCTGTTGCCATTTTTCCGCGTTGTGGTGTTGGCTTTTGTTGTCGCTGTGGTTGTAGGCGGCGGCGGTGGCAGCGCATTTGTAGTTGCTGTGGTTGTTGCTACAGCGGCTGCTGCTGCCACTGCAGTTGTTGCCACCGTCGCAGCCGATGACGCATTTGTGGCCTGTTTGTTTGGCGATTCTTTGGTGGCCGTTTTTGTCGGGGCCAACGTTATAAATTGATCGGCATTGATTGGGGTCACATTGCTGTCTGTCGTGGTTGTTGTGGTTGTTGTTGTTGGTGCAGTTGTTGTTGTTGTTGCTGCGGCAACTTTTTTGGCTGTTGGCGCTGCACTTTTGCCGGCATTTTTTAGCTTTGTTTTATCGCCACCTAATGTGGTTGTTGTTGTTGCATTGCTGTTGCTGTTTGTTGTTGTTGCCGTTGTTGTCGCTGTCTTTTTCGGTGATTGCACCTTTGACTTCTGCTCAACTGTTTCCGTCAATTTCGTTTTAGTTTCCGTTTGTAGCTCTATGGCGGCTGGTGGTTGTGTTGGTGGTTGTTGTTGTTGTTGCTGTATCTGTTGCGTTGTTTTATTTAATTTTGCCGCTGCTGTTGTTGCCTGCTGCTGTTCAGGTGACTTGGCCAACTGCCCAGTATTTATTTTTGGCGCTGTCGCTGCTGTTGCTGCGGCTGCTGTGGTTGTTGTTGTTGTTGCTGTCGCTGTTGTTGCAACTGTTGCTGTTTCGTTTAGTTTTGTTTTGCTTGTTGTCATGGCTACGGCGTTGCTGGCGTTGCCAGACAGTTCAGCTGTTGTGGTTGTTGTTGCGGTTGTTGCTTTAGTTGTTAACAACTTGTTCGTTTGATTTGTTTTTATATTTGCCGTTGTTGTGGTTGGCTTGGGCTGGACTGTATTGATTACCTTTTGTTGCTCTAGTGTTACCACCGCTGTGGTTGTTGTCTTTGTATTTGTTGTTACTGTTGCCGGCTTTACATCTATGTATATCTCGCCTCTGGGAGAGCTAGGCAACACGTCTTCGCTAATGGTTTCTTGTTTGTTGCTTTCCAATGCCTTTTTACGATTAGTCATATAGAGCGTTTCACGTGAACCAATTTGGGACCAGAAATCTTCACCACTTTCCGATTTCTGTATGGCTTTGCGTATAGGTTTGGGTGTGGCCACGCCTTCAACTTTGGCAGCTGGAGCGGCGGGCTGGGCTTGCGCCGAAATTGTCGCCTCATCGAAGGTAAAAATTTGTGCTACGCTGACATAATTACCCGGTGGTTGTTGTTGAGCTGGTGATGTGGGTTTTGGTGTGGTTGGGGACTTTAGCTCCCGGGTTGCTGACTTTTGTAGTGGTTGTTGTTGGGGTGTTGCTAGTGGCGGTTGTTTAGCTGTAGCCACAGCAGCTTCCTGAGCTGGTAGCTTCTGTTGTGGTGGTGATAGTGGCGGTTGTTTGGCTGCAGCCACAGCTTCCTTCTGCTGTGGTTGTTGTTGAGTTGTTAATGCTGTTGGTATGGCGGATGGTTTCAGCTCCCGGGTTGCTTGTTTTTGTAGTGGTGGCGGTTGTTTGTCTATAGCCACAGCTGCCTGAACTGCTTGCTTCTGTGGTGGTTGTTGTGGTGTTAGTGGCGGTTGTTTGTCCAACGCCACAGCTGCCTGAGCTGCTTGTTTCTGTTGTGTTGCTGCCAGTGGCGGTTGTTTGGCTGTAGCCACCGCCTCCTGAGCTGTTTGCTTGTGCTGTGGTTGTTGCATTGATGCCACTGCTTCTTTTTTCATCTGTTGTTGTTGTAGTTGTTGGACAGCTGCTTTGTGTTCCTCCACTGCGGCTTGAGACGGCTTTTTTAGCGGTGATGATTTTGCTTTGGGTGAAGCCTTCATAAAACCCTCTGGCAACTCCGACTCCTTACGATTGGCAGCCACTGCTGGCTGCGCGCTCTTTTTCTTGGGCAGCTTAAATACCTTGTGTATCTCATGATGCTCCTCCACCGCCTCCACATTCACCGTAAACTTGGGCTTTGGACTACTCTTAAGCTTAGGCGTCATAGGCCCTGGTGTTGTCACCTCTTCATTTAGCTCCAGCACGCTAGGCATATGTTGCTGCTCTGGCGGCACATTCTCTATATCCACCGTGGCCGTAATCTTGTGACGCAGCTTCTTGCTCTTACGCTTCTTGGAGCTGCGACGTCGCACCACAGTGCTCGCAGCGGCGGCTGCCTCATCGGCTGTGGTGCTATCATGACTGCTGCGACGCTCCAGGTGTATCAACTGAAATGTGCCCGAGTTGGACTTTTGCAGTTTATTAAGTATCTCCTGCTCTTGCTCCTGTATCAGCGAGGCGCGACGTCGCAGCTCGCCGGCATTTAAGTCATCATCGATTTTGTCCGAGGAGATGTCCTTGCAGATGTCATGAAATGTGGGACACTGCACTAGACTTAGACGACGTATGGTGTCTTTGACCTCCTGCTCGCTGAGCTCAGAGACTTCTTCTTCCTCTGCATCGCTTTCGCTGTCTTTTTTGGGCGGCGTTTTGGGCGCTGGCTCTGACTGCAGCTGCCTAGGACTGCGCTTGGGCGGTTCCTTTTCATCGTGTATATAGAAACGCTCTCGCAGCAGCTCACCAGGTGACTTTTTGTTGCTGCTGGCGGGAAAGGCTGCCAAATCTTCGGCCAGCTTTTGACGCCAGCTCAGACTAGGCTCTGCCGCTGGCGGTAAATCCCTAAACTGATGTTGCTGCTCCACTACGCGTGGCGGTTCTTTGTTGCGCTCCTTGCTGCGTTTGCGTATGGTGGAGAGACGCACCACGGGACGATTACGACGTATGGTCGAACGTCGTGCACGTGCGAAGTCTGTGGACGCGGAGTCTGCGGAGGCCGCTTCACACTGCTCCGCTTGTTGCTGCTGCGGCTCTTGCTGCTGCGCTGGTTGCTCCACCGCCTGTTGTTTGGCGGCGCTGGGCTTGCTTTCTGTCGCGGAGTCTGCTTCACGTTTGCCATATCTGGAGCTGCTGACATCTATATCCGCCGTATTAATAGCTATAGGTCGGGCCGGTATGTATCGGGCAACGCTGCTGGCGCAGGATGTGGGCGTATAACTGGATGAGCTATATTTGGGCGAATTTATGCGCGTTAGCGGCATCAAGCTATGTCTGCCCACCAATGGAGTGGTCTCCGTGATGGTAGTCAGCTTGGGCTGATAACGCGAGGACAAACCATGCACGCTGCTGGCGCTGGTATAGCTTGGAGTGCGCGGCTGGGAGAGGGGCAGCATATAGCTGCCACCATAGGCGCGATTATAGCTGGAGGTATAGCTGCCGGAGGGCGCATAGCTGCTGGCGGGTGTATAGCTGCTGGGACTGCTGCTGCTGGAGGAGCTGAGGCCCAGACCCGAGCTATAATAAGGCGAATATAGCTGACTGCTGCCGCCGCTATAATAATAGTTGCCGGAGTCCGAGTACAGCGGCATCCTTGTAAACTTCACACACACGCACACACACACAAAAAAAATATATATATATCAAGCACCAAAAAAATAAAAACTCTTATTCAAGGGGCGACAAATATTTTGTGATTTTTTGCGATTTTTCACGTTCCGCGCAAATTGATTTTAGTCACGCGCGTGCTTCTGGTTTATGAGTATCTGCTAGATACTTTTTCTGTTGGTTTAATTAAATTTTCAAAAATTTTCAGAAATTTTTCGCCAGCGAGAGCTTCGTCTTCTGCTTATTTTTGAAAGAGATCTATATTTTTGTGTCGAATTAATGTCGGGTCGTTGTATTTTGCAGCTATTATAAAAATTTTACAAGCTCTAAAATGTTTTGCGTGAGTTCTACTCATACATAACTAATAAAGCACATACTATTTATGAACCTATGTATATGTAGTATATAGTATATATATTTCTCTCACATATTTATGTACACTTTGTATATATGTATATATTAATGCCAGCCAATATATGTTTGTATAGTCATGTGTACTAGAACAAATCATTTGCCATTTGTCTGTTGTTGCCGTGCCGTGAATTGTTCTCTAATTGTTTGTTTTGTTCGATTTTTCGAAAATATGGTAATATTTGGAAAACTATTTTTACCCTTTCTTTTTTTATTTCAAAAATGCCGCACATATTGAGCGTGTCGAAAACACTTAATATATGCAAGTAATGGCTTATTTACTATGCCCTCAAGCAGTCTATAATTGTAATAGAAGAGTATCTTAAGTACCAGACAAATATTAGCTATATCTTTAAATGAAAACTTTTTTAAAAGTTATTGCTTTCAAATTTAGTTAAATCTTTAAAATTCGGTTTTAAAATGTTTTTTTAGTAACTTTATCAAGTCGAAATATGTGCAGCTTAAAAAAGTCATTTTCGAATATTTCATAATAAAAAAACGAACTCTACACTGTTAAAAAAATCTTAAATATCCTTATTTAAGATTCTCATTCTGTTTAATAGTTCTTTAAATAAGTTCAAAAAATCTTAAGACAAAATCAAAAAATCTTGAAATAGGATTTATATTTTTCAATTAGCTTAATTTGCTAAATTAAATTTCAAACCACAATTTTTTTATCATCACTAAAAATTCTTAAATTTGAACAAATAGATTGAAAAAAGTTTAAATTAAGTTTAAAAAATATTTAATTTAGTTTTTGAGTATAATTAAATTTTAATCTCTTAACAAGACAAAATATTTTTGAAATAAGAAATCAAAATTTTTAGACAACGCAATAATTCTAAATAAATTCATAAATTTTTTTTTCAAATTTTTTCATGTACTCTTAAATTTAAATCATGGCTAAAAATTCTCAAATTTGGATAAAGAGATTGAAGAAAGAAAAAATAAAGATGAAAACAAATTTTAAATTTAGTTTTTTAGCGTAACAAAATTTGAATAGTTCAATTAGAAGAAATATTTTTGAAATAAGAAAAACAAATTTTAGAAAACGAAATAATTTTAAATAAATTTCAGAAATTTTTTTCATGTACTTTTAAATTTAAATCGTGACCGAAAATTCTCAAATTTGAAAAAAGATTAAATAAAGATGGAAAGAAATTTTGAATATAGTTTTTGAGTGTAATCAAATTTTAATCTTTCAACAAGAAGAATATTTTTGAAATTAGAGCAAAAATTTTAACACTTCGAAATAATTTTAAATTAAATTCAAAAATTGTAATAAATGAACAAATTTTTTAATGTACTCTTAGATTTAAATCATGACAAAAATTTCACAAATTTAAACAGAGATTAAAAAAGTTTAAACTTAGATGAAAAATAATTTTAAATTTAGCTCTTGAGTGTAATCAAATTTTAATCTTTCAACAAGAAATATTTTTGAAATAAGAAAACAAATTTTAAAACAAGAAAATAATCTTTAATTAGGATATCTAGTCTTTCTAAAATTTCTATATTAATAAAAATAAAAAAAAATTTCTTGTACTCTTAGATTTCATCAATCTTAAAATAAGAAATAAGTATTTAAAAAAAAAAATGTTCTAAGTAAATTTTCTTCTATTCTCATAAGTATTTATTAACCAAGGGGAAACATCTAAAATCGTGACCAAAATCTTCAATTCAGATTGTCAACGATCTTCAAAGAAGATTAGGAAAATGTTGAAATACGATTATTAAAATTTTCTTTTACTCTTAGATTTCATCAGTCTTTAAATAAGATAAGAAGTATTTAATTTAATAAAAAAAGTTTTATGAAGAAATTTTCTATTATTTTTTATAAAAATATAAGCTTAGGAAATATATCTGGAATCGTAACCAAAATCTGGAATTCGAATTTCGAACAACTTAAAAGAAGATTTTTAAAATATTGAAATATGCTTATTAAAATTTTCTTTCAAGATTGTTTAAGCTCGAATTTAAGATGTTGGTCAAAATTGTAGACGTTTTTCTCACATTTTTCAATCTTTAACATTCCTAACTTTAAGATTTTACGAATTCAAAAGAAGTCCTTCCATTCTAAAATAGATAAATATTTTTTCTAAAAATGAATCGGCAGACCTACAAAATAAATCATTAAGCTTTTGATCATGATTTCAGATTTGTTTCAGTTTTTTTTTTGACTAATAAGATGAGATTCTTATTTTAAGATTTTTGTTTGGGGCTTCAGAAAATCATAATTAACTCAATTTATTCAAGATTTTTCCCCATTTTTGTGACGTTACGATTTTGTGAACCAAAAATTCGAAATTAAGACGATTTAGTGTTTTTTTTTTTGTTTACTTTTGAGAAGTTCTTTTAAGGAAAGTTTTTGCTCTCCGTATAACAAATTTTTAAATAATCTTGTGTTTGAATTAAATTTTATATGTCAAAAATAACTGGCTTTTAAATAAAATTCATGCTTATGGATATTTCTTTTGTATAATATATCTTTAAACATATTTTGCATATATTATAATATTTATTTCCTTCGTATAGAATATAGATTTTGTAAGATCTCAGATTTAATTGAAGTAAATAATTTTTTTTTATAATTTTGAATACGAATGGACACGAAAAGAAAATAAAAATTGATCATCTCAAGAAGAAAATGGAACCATTTGCTTATTCATTGTAAGAATTGAAAAAAAAAAATTTTAAAAATCATTCTTTATTGAATGCTTCGTAAAAATAAAATTTTAAAAATAATTGAAATACATTTTTTTTTGTAATATTTAATACTATAAGAAACGTGGAAGAAAACATATATAATTTGCTTTGTAAGAATAAAATTTAATTTAAATAAATTATTTTTTTTTTTTATTAATTTTTTATACGAATACAATCGTTAAAAAAAATAAACATTTTAAATTGTAAGAAAAAAACTGAAGCCTTTTTTTATTCTTTGTGAGAGTTGAATAAAAAAAATGTAAAACAACATTCTTTTTTGAATGCTTCGTAGGAATAAAATTTTAAATTTAATTGAATTAAAATATCTTTTTTTATAATTTTTTATACGAATGGAAACGTTAAAAAAAAAAATTTTAAATTTCAAGAAGAAAACTGAAGCCTTTTTTTATTCTTTGTGAGAATTGAATAAAAAAAAAATAGTTTTTATAGAATTTTTAAAATTTACAACATGTGCAAAAAAAAAATTATAAGTAATCGAAATTGGTTTACAATAAAAACGATTTAATAATTTTTTATTGTGTTATGATAATTAAATTTTAAATTGAATTGATGGTAACCAATTTTTTAGGATTCATTTTATTTTTAAAGAAATAGAAATCAAAGAAAACCAGCTAATTTTTTTATTGTTCAGGAGAATTAAATTTACATGAAATAATATATTTTTTCGCCATTTTGTTGTCTGGAGATTTAGAGAATGTTCTTTATTCATGTAAAAGACAAATTTTTTTGCATATACATATTTAGAAACATATTTTAGAAATTTAACAAAGTGATCCAACTGAATTTAATAGTTTTATAAACTTTTATATGAATATATATACAATCTTGATATTTTTGAAAGCACTTGGCTCTTGTTTTGAGATGAAAGATTCAAACCTTAACCGAACTATTCGAAACTTTAAAGTCAAACGAAAATTGTAATAGAATCTTTAAAATTTAAATAAATAATTTAAAATTCTTTTGCTTGGAATAGGAACGTAAAGTTTCTATCCAAAAATGTATCCCTTAAAATTGAGCTAAAGAAAAAAATCAAAGATTTAAATTTTATGTATTGCTGTAGACATATTGATGCTGGATTATCTATAATCTTTAATAGACTTTTATACCTAAAAACCACAGAAAAAAAAAAATTCTTAAAATTGGGACGGCAAGTTCTCAGGTTTAACTCAAAACTGTATCTCAGAAAAGTAGTTTAACGGGTTAAGATACTAAAGTATCTGAAGTCGCCTTTTAACTTACTTGGTTTTTTCGGTATAGTTCCAAAACATTTCGCGAAAGAGTTTTAATCAAGGAGATATAAGACTATAAGAAGTTTAGAGATATGGATTCCCTAGCTAGTTTTGAACAGCTTGAAGATAACTTAATTTTTATGAGAATATTTTGCTTAATTTAACCAAAATTGTATCTCAGTAAAAAAGCGTTCTAAGTTAAAGATATTCACCGAGCGTATTTGCTGAATAAGTATCTTAAAGCTTTCCCAGCTTTTTCAATGCATTATAAAGAAATATATCATATTTAAAATATTTTAAACAGACATAAATCTTCTTTGATTTAAAATATAATAAATGCAAAACAAAAAATAAAAGATGACACTTAAAAAAATAATGTATCTCAAGCTGTGCCGAAATTTTCGTTTTATTTAAATTGTGTTTGGTTAGCGTTTTAAATTTAGACAAAAAATATTGAACGGAATTATGAAAATTTTGTTTATTATTTATTTCAGTGTGTATGTAGCTGTATCTGTAACTGTATGTATCTGCGTGTGTGTGTGGGGTCTTTGAGTTTTTCACAGGTTAACGCTTGCATGAAATATATTTTGATCTGCCGTTGCCGACATATAAAATTATATAAAATTTCAAGCAAGTGAAAATCACCGAAAATTTCGAAATCCGCTGTCATAATCTGCAATTTGGCACAAAATCGAAGAAATCTGCATAAATCTGAACGTAATTGGTAAAAGTATCTTAATTTCTTATGTCAAAAGCATATACTAGATACATTTTTAGCTCGATTGTTTTGAGGCAAATGGCAAATCATAGAAATTGATATAATTAATAGGAAAAGCAATAAATTATATACAATTATCATATGCTGACTGGCATTATTTATATACTTATAGTTTTGAATCGAAATAGACGTACATTATCTGTCTGGTATATAAGATTTTTCTCTATGACGTAAGCACACGACGTTGATTATCCAAAATGAATTTTGCAACTTTTATTTTTAGTTATCTTTTATCATCGCTGTTGTTGTTGTAGCTATTATTTATTTTATAAGCTGCATTTTGTATTTTATTGTTATCTGTACGCGACACATTCATCAGGTGCGTAAGTATCTATATAGATATATATATGTATCTTTAGACTATATATATAGCTTTGTCTGTTTAAACACTTTTTTTCTTGCTTGATTTTTTGACAAGCAGCGTTAAAAAAAAATTTATTTATATTATTTTGAATTTTTTTTTTTGGGATACTTTTAGTTAAGTTTTTTGAACGAGCCGAACGCATTAACGGAAACAACTGAAATGTGAAAAACAGCGCAAAATTTTCAAATGCCGGAGCTGATTTTCCTCCACACAGATACACACGCATACACTGCCATCTGTATCTGTGTGCGAGAGTCGCCGCTGAGACAAACTGAGGCTAACTTCGATGATGACAGGCGGCGGCCCCATCTTGCTCTATACCAGCGCAGTTCTCTATGTATCTGTATCTGTGTATCTGTATCTACACACATATGTGTGTGTGTATATCTGTGTGCGTGTTAATGTTAAAAGCTAAAGATCCCAGGCCATTATTGAGTTGATTTCTCAGCTCTCAGCTAGTAGTAGTCGTCAGCCATTATACTTATTCTTTATATATGCTTGCGGTCGATTTCGAAATATGTCTACTCACCAGACATAACCCATAGTAAACCATACACTGTCATAAATTAGATGAGCTAGCAAACATTTTCGAAAACATTTCGAATATAGTCGAAAATTTTTTTATAAACTGCATAAGCAATGATATAAATTAATACAATGTGAAAGTGAAATTATGTCAGTATAGGGCGCAAGAGAGAGATATGCTTCAATTTTCGAACAAGGAAATACAAAATTTTCAGAAATTTTTTAGCTCAGCTAAAACTAAAATGTCAGCAAGCTAAGTTCTACAGTTTTAAGTAATTTTTTTTTGATGCAAAAGATAAAGAAACCTAGAATTATGTCTTAACAAGCTAAATATTAGCACAACGTAATGACGTCAGAAGCGATAGAGAGCGCGAGACGAAAATTTTCGAAAGGAAAAATAGTGACAATTTGTTCAAAGGGTTAACATACATACTAAAACAAATAAAGAGCATAAAAGATTAAAAAAGCATTAAGTACACTAAGCTCTAGCGTTTTCAAAAGTTTTCTTAATCAAAATATTACTCCTACATACTACCTTGAGAAAATCCTACTAGTTCGAAAAACTCTTTTGCGAACTCATATATATATACACTTCGAAGGGAAAAACCTCCCCTCAGGATCAAATCCTTTTGAAAAGTTTTCTCAATCGAAATATTACTGCTACATAGTACCTTGCGAAAATCCTAAGACTTTAGCATGATACTACAATTAAAAGGTGACGCACGTACGTTATTCGAAGTGACGGATCAATGGGGGGTTTTGGGATCCTAAAACGAGTTGGAAAAACTCTCTTGCGAACTCTAATATATATACACTTCGAAGGGAAGAACTTCCACCCCTAAGATTAAATGCTAGACCCGCACACGATCTGAAAAATAGAGCGTATGACGTCTTGACTCACTTAGGCCAAAGTATTGGTCCCTTGTGATACTGCTGAGTGGATCTAACACCAACCTTCCCGCACTCATAAGGTCTCCTTTATGATCGGAAAGTCACGTCCATCCGGCGGCTTAAATAAGCCTATCGAGGCTTCTTGGGCTATATACTGATGACGTCCCGATTCATTTAGGCCAAAGTATTGGTCCGTTGTGATACCGATGAGTGGACCTTCAACCACCATTCCCCCACTCATGTGAACCGCTATATGATTTGAAAGCCACGTCCATCCGGCGGACTGAATAAGTCTCGAGAGGTTTCTTGGACTATACAGTGTTGGTACACTGCATTATTTTTTAAAATATCGCAACCAAATTGATGTCAGTTTTATTTTGTTCCAGACTTAACATTTTTGTAAAGTTTGATCGAAATTGCTCCACTATTTCTATAGCTGCCGTACAAAAATTAAACCAGTTTTCTGCGCAGCCAAGCTCGCACATTTCTTGGCGCCACCTTGTAAAACTTATTGGATTATGCGACTTAAGCCTAAGTAGTGATAATCAATTTTGGAATAAGAAATTACAAATTTTTAAAATGGTTTAAAGTAAACGATTATGTGAGTAAAAATGGTTAAAAGATTAAAAAAACATTTAGGAAACTAAGTTTTCAAAAATTTTCCTAACCAAAGAAAAAACTAGCACTTAGACCTATTAAATAAATAATTTCAGATGATGAACCAATTGAAACATCAAGTGAATAAAATATCGGAGTAGTTCGGTACTTTAATGCTTAATAAAATTTAAAAACTTTTCCGTAAACAAACTTCTAGTATAGCAAAAAAGACAAAAAGGGGTTGACTAGAAAAAAATTGAAGAATTGAACTGGAATTTCCCTCGCTTAATGTATTAAGGATCATCCAAAAAGTCTAAAATCAAAATGGTGACCTTCTCCCCCCGTAGAGTTTTGCGATATTTTGACATATTTTTTTTGGGACTGTTTGGATGTTCCTCAATACATTAAGCAAGAGAAATTCCAGCATGCAATTTGTTCCTGGTCAAAATCCCTTTATTCTGTGCTATTCTAGAAAATTATTCAAAGTATTATTACAAGACAACTAAAGCAGATTAGTTGCTAGAAAATGAATCATCATCAAAAAGCTTTCCATTGGATAAGCGACTAGTCCTCCAGAACACTCTATAGATCGCTTTGAAACAACAACTAAAACAATTTAACGTGGAGTAAGCTTGTCCCAATAAAGTCAACTAGAATCACCTATGCGAGATCATATTCGATTAGAGAGGGAACACGCGAAAACCAACTTTATAAGACTCAATTCAAAGGCAGAAATTTTCTTGAGGAAGACATCTTTGGAGCACTCTAGCGGATTGGGCATGGGTTTCCATTTAAAGTCACCTGTTTTTAGAGGAGTCAATTTAGTTACAGAGAATGTAAAGTTCGCGTCTTAGGAGAAATCAGGCGGATCACAGATCGGTTTTTTGCTCCCTACAAAGTTAGGTTAGGTTGTATAGGCAGCTCAGATAGTGACTGAGATCACCTATGAGGCCCATTGTGTTGTCTAATTAAAAGAAGGGGAGGAAAGGAATTGAAGAAGGGGAGGGATTGTGGAGGAGGATCTAAAACTGTTCATCTTTAATTGCCTAAGTCTCTCATGTTGCAGAACCATTTTGAGGATTCAAATTTATTTGTAGCTCGAATTCGGATTGAGCGGCTCAAAACCAATCTGGATACTCCACACAATATTTTTTGATTTATGTTTTTCCAACGATGGTGTCGCTGAATCTGAATTAGCAGTCAAAAAGCCCAGCACATCGGAGTTCTGAGATAACCTCCAAAATACCTCGTTTTTGTGGAGTGGTTTCCGAGGCTATTTCATAATCCTGATGTGCTGGGTTTATTTAAAACTCGAATACGGATTCAGCAGCCCAAAATCATTTTAGGTACCCCATGCAATTTATTTAATTTGAAGGTTTTCAACGCTGAGGTCCCTGAATTTAAATGTTATATCCAAGAAAGACCTAAGACGTCAGGATACTGAGGAAACCTTCAAAAACCCCATACAATATTTTTCGATTTACGTTTTCCCAATGATGAGGTCACTAAATCTGAATTTAAAGTCAAAAATAGATAAGATAAGATAGTCTCCATAATACCTCGTTTTTGTTAGGGGATTTTTGAGAATATGCCCTAAAACTGACGTGCTGGGTTTATTTGGAACTCGAATACGATACCGGAATTTAAATTAAAGTTCCAAGATACTGATATAACCTTCAAAAACTCCAACCAATTTTTGTTGACTTATGCTTTTCAAACGAAGGTGTCGCTGAACCTGAATTTGAATTTAAAAATAACCTAGCATCTTAGAGTTCTGGGATAACCTCCAAAATAGCCGAGATTGGTGGAATTTTTTAAGGTTATTCCCTTACCCTAACTTGCTTGGCTCATTTAAAACTCGAATACGGATTCAGTTCCCAGCGCGTCAAGGTTCAGAGGTTACCTCCAAAAATTTCATACTTTCATTTTCCAACGATGGGATCCAGCGGAGCTCCGAGATAAAACTCCAAAACACCTTTTCAAGTGTTTTTTTTTTAGATTCCGCCATAACACTGACGTGGTGGGTTGATTTAAAATGGGGTACGCTGGGGTCCCTGAATTTGAATTCCAAGGTATTCTAACACTTGAGGATATCTGAGTATCTTTACAAAAAATTCGCCGAATCTAAATTCGAAGTCAAAAATTGCCTAGTATATCGGAGTTCTGTGATAACCACTGAAATAGCTCGTTTTTAAGGGTTTTTAAGATAACTCAGACATGCCGAATTTATTTAGAACTAAGATTTGGGTGCAAACTTGAGACCTTTTTTTTTTGTGGTACTTTGTTAAAAATATTTCAAGTCTAACTAGTCGACATATTAAAAATAATTTTACTTTATTTTTGCCAAGAAAACGCAAACTCGTTCAGTATTTCAAAAATTCTGCCTAGTCTAAACACTAATCTAAACCATTATCCTCATAAATTCAGATAGTATTATTAGCAATTATTAGTTTGTTAGGCAGCTATAAAAGTTGCCCTATTATTAGTTAAACTATGTACACTCTGCCCAAAATTTTGTACAACTGCCAAAAGATTTAGATTTGTACGTAGTACCTACATATGTGTGTGTGTAATATATCTTTCCCAAGCATGTGAGTCGGTATCTCAACGAACATCTTGTATCTGAACGATATGTTGATTCCTATGAACATTTCCTCCTATCACTTTGGTGTCGAGTTAGATTTACATTTAAAATAAATGCCAAAAATCGCATAGTGACGGAGACGTTGATGATGCCTGCTTCTTGGTTCCGCAATTCATTTAGCGTAACATATCCGAAGCGGTGAGGGGCTTGGAGGGGGACTGGCCTGAGATGGTACAGAGCAGAGGGAAGAAAAGCGCCAAGTGCTAGAAATAGAAATGCAACACGTACCGAAACTTTCTTCTAGTACTTAATCTTGTGCGATTTATAGCCAGACGCCTTTCCATTATTTTTAACATTATTTTGTTTTGAGATTTCTTTTTTTGTATACACTGTAGAGTGCGGGGTACTAGAAGTGTAGAGGGTGGTTTTGGGCAAATTAAAAAATCTGTGTTATATAGGGAAGATATACGAGTTCAAAAGCTGATTAGGGTTTGTCAGGCCTCTTACCTCCAGAAACAAAAACTTAGTTTTTTAACGCAGAATTCGATCTAAGTGACCTCCCCTGCAAAGACTGATTGTCTAGAAATATTGATATTTTCCCGAAGAAAGTGCTAGTTCTTATTCTACAAAGAGGCGGTCAAAATAAAGGAGCATCATGAAAATTGTTCCAGATGATGATAAGGAAACAGATTAAGCTGCAGACGAACTGTCTACCAGTAGATCTTAGTACCAAACCTGTAAATGCGGTATTCAGATTCGGGGTACCTAGACGGAGCCTATTTCTAGAACCGTACTAGGCTTGACAGTAACTAGACTTTCAGTCTTAAAAATGATTAGAAGACAGCTCTTCTATAGCAGTTACAATACAACAAATAAACTTGTAGAAAATAAACTTATAGAAAGAAGACTTAAAAGAGATATCTTAGGCATTTATCATTATCTTTGTTTGTTCCGTTATCAAATTTGGACATCTTCAACTCTTTCGTCCCCATGCACTATTTCTCTTTATATTTCTTCGCAATGAGAGAGACTTGTAGAAACGTTGACATTAAGAAGGCTCAAAAGGAGATGTCTTAAGCACTTATCTTCATCTTTGTTTGTTTATGAAGCTATCGTTATTAAATTTGGAGATCTCTAGTTCTTTGGAGTCCCTAAGCACATTTTCTCTTTCTATTTCTTCGCAAAGAGACTTTCAGAATCTTTAAGATTTAGAAGACTGAAGTAGTGACGTCTTAAGCATTTATCATCATCTTTGAACATCTCTAGTTCTTTGGAGTCCCTAAGCACTATATCTGTTTCTATTTCTTCGCAAAGAGACTTGCAGAAACTTTAACATTTAGAAGACAAAAGAACATATATCTTAAGCATTTATCATCATCTTCGTTTATTTATAAGGTTATCGTTATCAAATTTGGATATCCCTAATTCTTTGTAGTCCCAAATCACTTTTTCTGTTTCTCTTTTTATTTCTTCGCATTGAAATTTGTAAAAATTTCGACATAAAGAACACTCAAAAAGAGATATCTTTAACATTTATTATCATCTTTGTATTTTTATGAAGTTATTGTTATCAAATTGGATATCTTTAATTCTTTGGAATCTCTTGGCACTATTTCTCTCTCTATTTCATCAAAAAAGGGACTTGTTGAAATATAAACATTGAGAAGACTCATGAATAGATGTCTTATGCCTTTATCATCATCTTTCTTTGCTTATAAAGTTAACATCATCGAATTTGATCATCTCTAATTCTTTGGTGTCCCTTTAACTAAAATCGCTTTATATGCTTCTTTTTTTATTGACTTGCTACAGAGTATCTCAAAGTCGTTGCTGCTCGACTTTAATGCTCGCTATTTTTTTACTTGTCGTGTCGTTTGACGATGTATTTTTGTAAGTTCGTTTGAGATTTTTTTCAAGTTTTATTTTTCTTTTCTCTTGGCTGCATTCCTTGTTTGCTGTTTGCAATTTTAAGCTGCATCCGTAAGATACAAATTCACCAAAAAAAAACAACTAAATCTACAGCGTTGTTTTCTACATTTTGACTTTATATCTTTTTGCTTTTATTTTTATCTGTTGTTGGCAAAAACGCAATAAATTGATTTCTAATACAATATCGAGATCTGTCTAAAGCCGTAGAGTGAATTTTTTTCCTTTGAAATATTTTCTGTTTTCACTTCTTCACTTCTGTTTCGGTTTTTTTTATTGTTCTGATTTTTTCTTTTCCGACAACAATCAAAAAACATTTGGTCAGACCTAGTGAAAGTGTTCTTTGTCCGTTCTAAAAATAAATACTTATTGTTATTAAAATTACGTATCTCTTATCTCGTAGATGAAATCTGTATGAGTTTATATTTTTTTTAATGAGTTGTACTCATTTCGGTTGACAAAATAATGGCACAAGATGTAAATAAACATAAATCGCTCAGAGATCTGATTTTTTTATACCAATGCATTTTATAGTCAGCTGCCATATGGTCTCACTCTGTTCTTAAAATACACTTGGAGAAATATGTGTATAATTAAAGCCAAATGTAAGGTATAAAAAACTTTACAAAATTAAGTGGGATTCGGAATAAAAAAATTATATACAAGACTTTGTATATAAGCATTTAATAATATACAATTGGAAGCTCTTTAACATAAATTTCCGGTACCACAAAGGGCCTATCCTTGGCCTAAGTGAGTTGGGATGTTGGTCCCAACTGCCGCTCTAACCTAACCTAACCTAACATAAATTTAGTATTTTTTTGTATTTTTGGATCTATGGGAGCTAAGTAAGATATTTGAAATTTATTTTAAGTTATTATATTAAAGAATTTTAAGGTTCTATATTTTTCCATAAAAAAATTTATTAAGAAAAAGTTAGTTAAAAAGTCAAACTGAAGTAATCTGGAAATAATTTATGAACATATAATAATTATAAAGAAAATGGAAAATAAATAGGTAAAAGTTAAAAAATTGCAAAAGTTACTTAATTTACTATTAACAAACTTTTTTATTCAAAATCTAAATTTGTAATGACTGAAGTCATAAGATATTTTTTAATCCATATATTCGATAAGAATGATTTTTTTTTTATTACTTTAATACAAATTTCGTATTTTTCTTTATTTTTGGGTCTAGGTGAGTTTAGTAAGATATTTTAAAATTATTTCATGTTATCATTTTTAAATCAGTCTCTACGATTTTTACGGTTTTATATTGGGTTGCCCAAAAAGTAATTGCGGATTTTTCATATAGTCGGCGTTTATAATTTTTTTAACAGCTTGTGACTATTTAATTGTATTGTCAGGTCGGCCAAATGAAGTTGATGATGACCAAATCAAAGCATTTATCGAATTGGATCGTCATGTAACTGAGCGTGAGATAGGAGAGAAGTTAAATATACCAAAATCAACCGTTCATTATCACATAAAAAGTCTTGGACTGGTGAAAAAGCTTGATATTTGGGTACCACATGAATTGAAAGAAATTCATTTAACAAACCGAATCAACGCTTGTGATATGCATCTTAAACGCAATGAATTCGATCCGTTTTTAAAGCGAATCATAACTGGAGATGAAAAATGGATTGTTTACAATAACGTTAATCGAAAACGATCATGGTCCAAGCATGGTGAACCAGCTCAAACCACTTCAAAGGCTGATATCCACCAAAAGAAGGTTATGCTGTCTGTTTGGTGGGATTGGAAGGGTGTGGTATATTTTGAGCTGCTTCCAAGGAACCAAACGATTAATTCGGATGTTTACTGTCAACAACTGGACAAATTGAATGCAGCCATCAACGAGAAACGGCCAGAATTGATCAATCGTAAAGGTGTCATATTCCATCAGGACAACGCCAGACCACACACATCTTTGATGACCCGGCAAAAACTGAGAGAGCTTGGCTGGGAAGTTTTGATGCATCCACCATATAGCCCTGACCTTGCACCATCAGACTACCATTTATTTCGATCTTTGCAGAACTCCTTAAATGGTAAAACTTTCGGCAAGATGAGGCTATAAAATCGCACTTGGTTGAGTTTTTTGCAGATAAAGGCCAGAAGTTCTATGAGCGTGGAATACAAAATTTGCCGGGAAGATGGCAAAAGGTTATCGAACAAAATGGAAATTATATATTTGATTAAAGTTCATTCTAAGTTTTATTAAAAGTGCATTTACTTTCTTTTAAAAAATCCGCAATTACTTTTTGGGCAACCCAATATTTTTACATAACATTTTTTAATAAAAAAATTAGTTAAAAGCCTGACTGACGTAATCCGGAAATAATTTACGATTATAAAGTTACAAAAAAATATATAGAAGTTAAAAAAAATAAAAAATTGTATTTTAAAATAAAAATTTACAAAAAGTTACAAAGTTTATAATAAACCAATTGATGACTGACCTCATAAGAAATTTTTTAACCCATATATTCGATAAAAATTTTTTTTTTTTTTTAATAGAAATTTAGGTTTTTTTTTTTAATTTTTGGGCTTATTAAGCAGACACAAGATATTTTAAAATTATTTTATTTTATTATTTTTAAGCTTTTCTCTACGATTATTAAGAATTTATACAATTAGCTTGCAATAAAATCCGGTTCCTTCACAAAAAACCAAAAACAAAAGAATCTTTAAAAAAAATTTTTTTGGCCGGTTGTTGCTATGGGAGCTATATTGTATAGCCAACTGATTTCGATTAAATTTGTCACTGTGCTTTAATACCTTAAAAAATACCTAACTTTAAAAAAATAACGTTTTTTTTGACCGATTCGTCCCATGGGACCTATATGATATAGTCAACAGATTTTAATAATATTTGGTGCAATGCTTAAAACCTATAAAAAACTGACAAGTGCCAAATTTAATTCCAATATCTTCACAAACAAACGATACACAAAAAATTTTGTTCAAAAATCGATTTTTCGGAAGATCGGCCCTATGGGAGCTATATGATATAGTCAACCGGATTTGTTCAAATTTAGTACAATGCTTTGGTACTCTAAATGCCAAATCTGGTTACGATGCCTTTATTAAAAAATTAAATATAGCGAATTTCGTATAAAAAAGTTATAAAATAACTTTCGAATGCCAAATTTGGTTACGATATCTTTATAAACAAACGAGTTATCCATCTATCAAAATATAAAAAAATAAAATAAACTTGTCTCCTATGGAATAATATGGGATCTAATCTGAAAGCTTGGTTAGTCTAGCTTTTACCATCTCTGAGATCTAGGCGTTCAAACGGACAGACGGACATGGGTATATCGACTTCTCTAGTCACCCTGATAATAATTTAGGTAACTTTGGGATGTTCTCGACGACTTCTTCTATATTTTACATAGAATACTTTTGGGCTTGCACAAACTTAATATACCCTTGGTACCATACGGTACAGGGTATAAAAAGTTAAATAAATAAATACAAATTTGTTTATTCAAAATTTAAATTTTAATAATTGAGATCAAAAAATATTTTTTTAATCCATATATTTGATTAAAATGTTTTTGTTGCGTTTTTATTTTATTTTTTTACTGAGTATAACCTAAAAAACATATTAAATTAAAAAATTCGCAAATCGTGAACATTTTTTTCTTTTGTAAATTTTGAAGACAATTTTGATAACAAAAAAAAGTTATGAACAGCTTTTGGAAATGTTTGCCTACAATACAATTTAGAATATTCTAAATATTGTTTTTTTATTAAGAAGTATTTCAAAATTAAAAAGTACCTGTTGATCCTTAAAAGATTCTACACAAACGATTCCTTAGAAAAGTGTTTATTTTTATTCGATTGCAACAATAAACGATTAAATTCATTGTAAAATGAGTTTATTTCGAATGAACCAAATGCCACGCGAAATAAATGTTGCAATCTATAAAATACTTTGATAAATATGCATGGGGTGCCAAAAAGTGTGTCATTTCAAGGAATGTGTTTGAACTCGTTGCAACAGGAAGACATTTAAAGCGACATTAAAAAATAAAAATAAAATTATAAGAAATAATTGCAATGCTATAATAAAACAATAAATTCTGATGCGCAACAAAGTTAACTTTTAAGCTATGACAAATATCTGTGGGGCACAAAAACATTATTTAAACAAAGAGAATATTTAATACTTTTTCTTATAAAGAAAGTCAGCCCTAAAAGATTAAAAATTAATAGAATTAATAGTTACAACAATTTTATTCGAATTCGTTTTTGCTTGCTTTCAAATTTCCCTTGCTTCTTGTTAGCACAGCTTTAGATCTATTGAGGGAAATTATGCAGCACTAACAAAGGAAATTTTTTTTATGCAAGACGTGGATCATATAAAAGTTCGTTTTGAGTTTTGCATGCTTTTTTTTGGGTTGTTAGGGAAAAAAATATTTGAAATTATTTATCAAAAGCTAGAATATTTTATTGGATATTGGCATAAATAGGCATAATTGAATAATATCAAAGAATATTTAAAAAATTAGTTCTAAGTTACAATGTTAAATAAATTGAATAAAAAAAAAATTTCAGCTTAAAATAAGTACAATTTTGAAACTATTTTGCTAATTTATATTAATTTCTCTTGCAACAAAACTCTCGGTTTCAAAACACGTAAAAATTAGTTTTGTTGGTACTGGGGGAGCACCAAACATTCGCTTTCAAATCGAATCCGAAAAAAAAGTTCCGATTCGTTTTCCGAAGCAACGCCATTATATGAATTTCCTACAGTTCCAAGTTGGAACAGAGGGTCATTGGCGATTGGCGAAAAGTTCGTGATTTCGGGCTCTTTAAGCAAAGTGTTCCAGTCTAAGAAGTAATTTTATCAAAAATGAGTACAATGACCAAAAAAATTTTACCAAAATATTTTTTTTTAAATCGTATTATTAAAGAAACATTTTTCAAAAGTTTTAAAATTAAGCAGCTCAGAGCTTTCAAAGCAAGAAATGTAGCTACAAGTTCACGTTATAATTTTTTTTGGAGAGCAACATCTTTTTAAAATTTTTTATTACAATATTTTATTACAAAATTTATGTTTTTCTTTGCATTTTAATAATCAAAACATTTTTAATGGAAAATCGTCGTGCCTTATACTAACGCAAAAAAAAAATGAGAAATGTTTTGAATTTAATTATTTTAATATTTATAGGTATACCAATTTTATAATGATTTTATTCTGTGCTCCGGAAAATGAACACGAATATTTGTTTTTATGAATATTTTCTTTGACTTCGTTTTGAAACCAAATGTTTATTGCTCTCAATTTCATCAAAAGAAAATTTGCTTATTTAAATCTGACAACAAATCAAATTAGCAAAAAGTTCTCAAAAGTGTTCGCTTTTTAAGCTGAACTAATTTTTAAAGCATTCTTTGATAGTCTGAGATTCTATTTATACCAATTTCAAATTAGATATTTTTAATAATATTTTTTTCTGTATTTTTCTCTACGATTACATGGTTGATGTCTTGCATAAAAAAATAATTATTGGCTTGCTTAAATGGTTCATGTCTTGTATTAAAATATTTTCCCTTGTAACAAGAATAGCTTAGTCGTGGGTAATTTCAATCGAAAGGTGTGAAGGTGGTTAAGTAAGGGAAATGTGAGAAAATGTCCAAAATAAAAGATGTGAAATAAAAAGCACGCCAAATCGAAAACGAAACGAATGTATTTGTTTTCGTTTTTCAAAACACCGTCGAGTAATAAATAAATCATTTATAAAAACATGGGCAACGAGAAAAGGTTTTTAATTCAATAACTTGCAAAATTAAATAACAATGTTTACTATAAATTTTACTAAAAAAGATAGTGTATTTGGGCGCAAACAACTTTGAGATACCCTGCTCCATCTCATTGCAAGCCAATTCGGTTATTGCTTGATTACTCCAAAAAAGTTTTGATTGCCAAATAAGTTAGAGCATCATAGTTAAGTAATAGAAAAATAGTCAATGAAGCCCATAAACATTTTTGTGACTGATCAGGCCAATATGATATAGTCAACCGACTCCGATAAGATCACAATTTGGGAACTAATTGAAATCTACTAATGCTAAATTTGGTTAAAATCTTATATATAAAAAAGTGTTTGTCTGTCTCTCTGTTTGTATGAGGTTGGACGCCAAACCCTTTGTCCGATTTTAATGGGACTTTTTTTTAAATGTTCAGAAGCTTCCTGGGACGGACATAGGCTATGTTATATCATTGGAAAATTTACAGGAAAATTATTATAGGAAAATTGAAAAACCCATTCTAAATGTGGTTGTAGTTAGAATTTTTACAATTTTTATTTGCCAAGTAGGAATGGCATTGTTGTATGGAGGTGCCTTGTGTATGCATTTCGCCCGATAAATTTGCATGTCATTATAGTATTTAGTGAATTCGCCACAAAAATAAATCATTGGAATAAAATAAAGATCTAGACGAGCGAGCGAAGCGATCCTGCCGGAGCGCAGCGGAGTCGGGTTAGTAACTTTATAAACACAGGAATTATCCAATTAAAACTTTTGGTTCAAAGCTGTATAATATAATTGTTACATATTTATTTGGTTTGCACAAAATAAATATATACCCGTTGTACCTTAATTTATATGGCATTTTAACTACATGCCTTTAGGAATAAGCTGATGCTTACACCAACAAATATCTAATAAATATCTCCCTCTAGAAAATTTTTTTAAATATTTTCCCTTTATATTTGTGCGGATTGGCACTTTTGCCCTAGCAGTAAGCTTAGTTTACCTTAAAAGTACGTTAGCTTCAAGTTTGTATCTTTAAGGGCTTTCTGGTACTTTTACTTGAAATAAATGCTATAATCATAATACGAGGTGTGTTCAAAAAGCAACTTAAGGAATTTCGCGGGCAACGTATTGTTTGGTTGCGAGAGGCGTAAAGGTTATAAGTGTTGTTCTGTTGTTGCGTGCTCGGCGATTTTTTGCTATCGAAAAATATGAATCAACGGACTTGCATCAAATTTTGTGTAAAAAATAAAATTTAGTGCTCCGTAACACTTGAAATGTTGACAGTAGCATACGGTGAAACTGTTCTGTGTAAAATAAATGTTTACAAGTGGTACAAACTCTTCCAAGATGGCCGGGAAGATGCCAATGACGAGCCTCGCTCTGGACGCCCAAGCAGTGAAGAAAATTGTTTTGGAAAATCGTCGAATCACTATCAGAGAAGTTGCTGAGGATGTCGGTATATCGCTTGGCTCGTGCCATGAAATTTTTTCTAACGTTTTGGGCATGAGACGTGTGTCAGCGAAGTTTGTTCCGAAATTGCTAAATTTTGACCAAAAGAACCGTCGCATGAGCATCGCTCAAGAGATGTTGAATGACGTCAACATCGACCCAGATTTACTCAAATGGGTCATAACTGGTGACGAATCATGGGTATATGGTTATATCGAAACCAAAGCCCAATCGTCCCAATGGAAGCGGCCAGAAGAGCCAAGACCGAAAAAAATCGCCAAGCATGCAAAACACTTATAACCTTTACGCCTCTCACAACCAAACAAAAAATGTCATTCACTTGAAATTTGGTAAAGATGTTCGGGAAGAGTGTACCAACACAACAAACCAAAAAATCGATAATCGAAAATACTTTGCCCGCGAAATTGGAAAAGTCGCCTTACTTTTTGAACACACCTCGTATATTACAATCCCCATATCGAAATATATGGTTTTATTTACCAAATACAAGCACGGTTTTGTATAAAACTTTGTAAAATTTAAAGGCAGTATCTATCTTTATTTAAATATTTTTTTTTCTACTATTCATCTAACAATCTATTTACCAGTCTATTTGTCTATTTATTTATCTATGAAATTATTTACCAGTTTATCTATCTTTTTACCTATTCATCCACCTATCTATCTACCTATCTATCTACCTATTCAAAAAAATCTTTTTCTTTCTCATTCTGGAAGAAGGCAATTAAATTAGATTTGATATAATACTAACTTTTATGTTGTATTTATTTTTAAAAAAATTTAACTTTATATAGTAATAAAGAGCGTACATTTTTTTATTTTCTATTATTGTATATTATATATTTTTTAATGTTTGTAAACTATAAAAACTACCCTTAACAATCACTTTAAGAACATAAAAAAAAACTAATATTAAAACAAAAAACTTTAAAAATGAGCTTTTTGATTACACAAAATAAATTTTCGGCTACCTTTGCACTTTTCAAGTTTTTAATTTTGTTGCTCTATGAACTTCATTAGCATCACTGCAGAGTGAAGTCACAAGATACGATAAGATTTTTTTGCGAGTTTTTTCTTAGACCTCAATCTACTCATACCAGGCGTCGAAAACATTGGCAGTGTAACTAATGGGAAAAAATTGGCCCGAGTTCTATCTGAACAAACCCGATATTTTCAAAACTCTATAGTTTTTTAGTCCAACTTTATAATCCTTTAGACCATTCCTTGAATTTTGTAAACTATTTTTGTGACTGTCAGATTTAATAAATTCATACAATTCAAAAAAAAAAACATCGTACATTTTTCATCCAGCTCATCTTTTGTTCACGACAGTGTTTGCATTTACTACTCCATGGAGCAAAAGAGAGCAAAAATTTGCTCTGCTATTGTTCCTGCTGCCATTTTGTTAGAACAGAAGCACAGCATGGAGTTTGTTGTGCTCTCTGTTGCTAAAAAAAATGGCAGCAGGAGCAATAGAAGAGCAAATTTTTGCTCACTTTTGATCCATTGGAGTAGTAAATGCAAACACTGGCTTACGATATAGTAAATTTAAAAGTATACTGAGTCCGGATGAGTTCATCGTCAGAGATTCCGGGAATCAAATAAGTTATAAATAAGGATTACACCTGTGCCTCGGATTACGCGTACTCGTTTTACATGGTTCGAATTTAGCGGTGTCTAAAGGCAAAAAAGTTGTTAACTAGTATTTCGTTGGAACATAATTTTCATACATGGAAAGATTTTGCTTTACCATGGAAGTAACGATTCAAACAAAATGATGGACAATTGTACTTAGAGACCAAATCGGCGTTCTGGACCGCAAGAATGTTTTAAAAGGATGCGCTGAGATTGCAAATTTTATTCAAAGAACGAATCAATAATAAGAACAATGAAGCTAACAATGATACGATGGAACACGGAAGGCTTCACTAAAATGGGTAGAAGACCAAAATCAAATTGAATTCCAATAGATACAAATGCCATACAAAATAAAGCCTTGACCACATTCATGACACATATGCAAAATGAAGTACAGCGTACGGTTGCTGACAAGATGTTTTCACGATGACAGCGAGGACTCGATTCGGCAGCCAATCGCAACAACGACACCCTGAATCGTATTCAACCACCGTGAGCAAGCATTTGTACATTTGGATCATCGGCTTGAAAATATCGACAAAATTCGAACTTCGACTGCATCTCATGCAGCGTCAGACCAGATATTTAAGCTGGAATGGAGCTACTTGGTAAGATGCCATAGAGGATCTGTTAGGTACTTCGACTCAACAACGGTCTTAGATTCAAGAGATTGACGGCATTTCTACTTTTAGATGCTTCCGAGCTTGTAAATGAAACCAAAATTGGCAAAGTTAACCGACAAAAATCAATCCGATAAAGGTTCGACCATTAGCAATCGAACCGTTCATTGGAAAGCCAATAAAGAGCTTGGATTTCCGCAACGTTGTTCGAATGATTGGTTCCATTACATTTCTTCAAGAAAAGCTACGGCTTCAGTTCAATCAGCAAAATTGGCTGAATTTGAAGTTGTATTTTTACCCAAATAGGTTCATGCTGCAACCGTTACTATCAATGGAACAATCAGCTTATCGGATCATGTGTAACTTGGAATCTTAGTTTGCATACCTGGAAAAATTACAAGTTGCGACGTGATCATCGATGACATTTGGTATCCAACAAGATGACGCTGCAGTCCATATTGCTAATGAAACAATGGCTCTGTTGCGAGGTCAATTTGGTGAGCGATTAATTTCATATACGGTATCCAGTACATTGGCTGCACAAGACTCGTGTCGATATCACACCAGCTCGACATTAATGTCTTAATGCGAGGTCAGGAATTAAATGTAGAAGACTTAATTGAAATTTAATGTAGGAATGTGTACTTGACGTTGAATCGACATCAAACTGCCCAATGTATTCACAGCTTAATTTGTCAGAAGGCCTTACGGGAAGAAACTAGAAACCATTGAGGTTATTAGAGGGTCAAATTACGAGTGTTATTGGTCCAAATAACAAGTGGAAATGTTTGAACAAGTCTTGGAAATTGGACCTTCAGGATGGACCATTTAAAACGCAGTTGCGGACCAACATTAGAACGAGATTATTTTTCAAAAAAATAAATGCCATTAAATATCTCTTTCGAAATCATAAATAAAGATCCGCATTATTCCTTTGAAATTTGGATTTGCCAAATCATTAGTAAAAAGAGTCTTAATGAATTTTTATTACTTAAACGATATTTTTATATTTTATAAAGCTATATTTTGTGTTCAATAAATGTTTTAAAAAGCGTATTTATAGTCGGATTCGCTTTACGCGGGTTTTCCATATAAAAATGTTTAATTCGATTTACGCGGTTTTGTTAGGAACGCATCTACCGCGTAAACCGAGGTACAGGTGTATAAGTGAATAATGTCACTGAACGCTTTTAAAAGTTTCTTGAAGTTATTAAAAAAATCTTTTCAAGTAAGTAATGAACTTTAAGAAAAAACTTATTTGTACTTGTTTAAAAAATACTAAAAAAAGACAGACGCAAAGGGCGCGGCTCTCAATCCCCCACTGGTTCATATTTTTAAGAACTTCCTAAGACTCAAACAGCGCTATGGTTACAAAAATATTTATAGTTGGCAACTCTAGGATAAGATATAGAGACCTCAAATTTTGGACCGACTTTGTTGGCATCTATTCCAGAAAGAAAACATTTTGCGATTTAAAATATGATTTCAGAGCTACTGAAATATTCAGTTTTTTGGGTTGACATATCCTCATGCTACATAACCTCAAATACACCTTAACTTTAATCTCTTAACTTTTTCTGTTGGTTTTTCTTGCAGGACAATTTTTGATTTTTTTTACCGAACAGCCTTGTAATTATTATATATAGTTAACTGCATTAACAAATCTAGAAAACATATAATGCTTAAATAAAGCAGCACAAGTTGCCCTACTCTTAATTTTAAGTCTTTTATATAAGTAAATAGTAAAATAAAAAAACTTAAGTGCCTTGAACATACGATTAAAAAGTTAAACAGTATTTGCAACAATTTCCCAGCTAAAAACCAGTTTCTTAGCCGTTACATTATAAATTTCCCTACTTTCGTGGTGGGTGTCTTAGCTAAGCAAAAAGCTTTTGTCAAAAATAAACCATAGATGGCGCTCTACGAAAAAAGAAACATGCGCCATGATAAATTTTTGTATGCAAACAAATTTTTGTCAACATTTTTTCCTAATTTTTAACTAAAAGTTTTTGTTTTTATTTTTAATTTTTAAAACTTACCCTCACATTTCAAGGCTTGTGTAAAAAAACCGCCCATCAGTGAACCACAATGGTCACAAAATGTGGGCGACATGAACTTATGCGGCTTAAATCTATGCGGCAAATCAATTTTAAAACGTTCGCGCAGCAGCTTAAAAACATAATTAAAATAATTAATATAATAAATTAAGTTATTTATGATGTTTTATAATTAATTACCAGTGTGCTGGCCGAATTGAAAACCGAACCGGAACACTTTCCCAGCAACTTTTCATGGCATTTCTTATGCACCACCGTCTGACAAACTGCAAATTATTTAATATTAATTACAATTATAATTTATAATTATTGTAAGATAAGAACTTGTTTATATAACTTACTTATACACTGATAGCCCTGTTTGCCAAAGCCCCAAAGAAATAAATTACAAAAGGCGCAAAATGTGGGCTGACGAAAGAATTTGGCCACAAACCGATGTCCATTAATGTCATGAGTTCTGAAATTGTAATAAGTTATTATGATTAAGTTGTTTTTGAGGGTTTAAGCCGAGTCCTTATTCTAGGACACTTGAGAGCTATTGAGCCAAGTGCGCCTGTATGAACAACTAAATGCCAGAATAATTTGCTCCGTTTCATGTTCTGTAGAAGATTTAGGAACACACCTTGGTGCTTAAAATTATTATCTGGGTGTAAAAGCTAAAGAAATATTGACCAAAACTGACTTGGTCACTTGGACATTTTTACAAAACTTTTTCGGAAGGAAGTTCTGTGTCGATTCTAGTGGCGGATCCACGGGGTGTTTTCGGCTTCAGTTCACCCCAAAATTTGAAAAATGAATTGATTGTCTTTTGCGAGCTCTCATATATATAAATATATATACCAAGGCCATAGAAAAAAATTCCGAGCCTGAGGGAAAAATGTACCGACCTCTATATTACACCTTTAGCTTAAATCACGACAGTACGTCGGTAATTACACAGGGCCCCTAAGAAAACTGCGGTTCCGTAAGGAACCTCCTATTTTCCACCCCTCTTCGTACCTGATTATCCCCTAGATCAAATCCCAAATCCACAATTGGTCGATCCTCAATCCGTAATACAAAATTCAATCGCTTCTCCATGTACTTCCCCCAATGCCTACTGGCGTCCTGCTGGTCCTGGAGGAAGCCCCCATTTCCCCCGTTTCATTTAACCTGCATATCCACAAGACCAAATCCTGAATCCGCAACTGATCGAGCCTTAATATGGATTCATAAATTTCATCGCTTCTCCATGTTCTTGTCCCAAAGCCTGCTGGCTTACTGCTGGTCCGGGAGAAACCCCTCATTTCCCCCCTCTCACTTAACCTG
>JBAMAX010000085.1:0-88806 GCA_037043745.1 Chymomyza amoena
AATTCACGCGTGATGCCCTGACCAGGAAAAACGGGTTTCATTTTTATATATATAGACTAGCCGGCCTCCGCTGCGCCCCGGCCCGCTCGCTTCGCTCGCTCGTCTAGATCTTTATTTTCTTCCAATTATTTATTTTTGTGGCAACATTGTCCAGCGGACAAAATTGTGAATCTAAACCATTCTCAGATCCCCTTGAACACAGACAAAAAATTTCATCAAAATCGGTCCAGTCGTTTAAGAGAAGTTCAGTGACATACACACTCACAGAAGAATTATACACTGCCGCTCAACTAAATAGGTTCAACATTTCTATAAAAGTTATTGGAAAATATCTTTTTAAATAATTGGCCGATAGTGATGAAATATATTTTTTTTTATAGTAAATTTTATTGTTAATAATAAACAACAGTTAGCGGTCTCTAACATTAGTACAAGTAATTTTTTTTTTGGTTTTCCAGTAACATACCAAAATTTGACTGTTTATTTTGGCTCAACAGAATAGGTTCAAGAGATTCGAATAAGAAATAAAAATATAAAAAGTAATTATTCACAGTATGGTTTATTTTTAATAAAAATATATACTTTTTCGCTATAATTTGGTAATTAGTATGCCCTCCTTTTTTTAGTATAACTTCATATATATCGAATTTGCAAAGATTTATAATAGTTTTCGATAACTCCAAGAGAAATCTCTGTCCAGGCGTTTTCAATGGCTTCAATTAAGGACTCTGTGTCTTTAAATTGTCTCCCACCCTCATAAACTTTTCGAGACAATAGCGCCCAAAAGTTTTCCATAATATTTAGGTCTGGGGAGTATGGTGGCCACTCGAGCAATCTTACCTTCTGGTCTGCAATCCACTGTTTTATCACTCTTGCAGTGTGAATGGGTGCGTTGTCATGCTGAAATGTCCATGACAGCCGGTGAAACACATTAAAAAATTGTGGAAAACTCTGTTGTAGTACAGTTTTGTACATATTTGCATTCATTTTTGATGAAACAAACTGCAGTTCACAAGTCCCATAATAGGATATGCCTCCCCACACCATTATTCCACCTGCACAAGAGTGGTGGCGACTTAAAACACATTCTTCCTTTCGTAGGTGATGGAAGTAGTAATTATACCCGTCCGGACCATCCAGATTGAATTTTTTGTCATCGGAAAACACGACAGTGTTCCATTCCTACTTCAATGACATATGATCTTGAGAAAACCGAAGGCGTGCAGCTTTACGCACATCATTAAGAGGTGGTTTTTTTTTAATTTTCAACCTCCTCAAATGTTTAGCCTTACGAATTATGCGTTTTACATTCGTCAGACTGGCCTTAACACCGCATGCATCCTTGATTTTGGCAGCTGAGCGAGTTGAATTGGATGCAGCTCTAATAATATGTCTTCTGGCTGTTCCCGTTGTCGCGTATTTTGCACCTCTTTTCATGTTATTGCCATAGTTCGAGGTATTTCGAAGATAATTACTCACAACATTTTGACTTCGATCAAATTTTTTTGCGATCTGACGGTGACTTAGACCAGATTCGACATATCCTTATATTCTACCTTTTTCAAAATCACTTAGTTGAGTTCCGTGGCCCATTTTACATAATAATAGCTGCGATTACTCTAAATTGATAAACACTTAAGAATTGACGCTTTAAATTCATGGCTGTCGCTCACAAATTGAAGTCAAATACTATTGAACCTATTCTAGTTGAGCCAAAATAAAAAGTCAAATTTTGTATGATACTGGAAAACAAAAAAATAGTTTGCACAATGTTAGAGACCTCTAACTGCTGTTTATTATTAGCAATAAATTTACTATAAAAAAAATATATTTCATCACAATCGGCCAATTAATTAAAGATATGATCCAATAACTTTTATAGAAATCGTGAACCTATTCAGTTGAGCGGCAGTGTATATAAAGATTACGTATACGTAATAACATCTATATGAATTATAGCCAGATGGGAACTGCAAAATAGTTATGTTTTAAAACTTACAATTATGAGCATACAAATACAAATTTATGAGACTTCTAATAGACATTACGTATACGTATGAAGTCTTAAGTGAACAATTAAAAATACTCCCATAAAAAAAATTATGTATACGCAATGTTGCCTCATGTGGAAAACAAACATGGGCTAGGATAGATCAGTCAAAAATGTTGTTGTAATGCATGCTAATAAAAAATAAACAAGAATTTAAAATATAAAAATATTTTTTTGAAAAAATTTCGAGTGTGTCAAAAATTAAACTTTTATTAAATATTACGTATACGCAATGTTCTGCTCTTACAAAAGTTTAAGGGCATTGTTATACTTGCGATTATAATCAGCATTGCGCTATTGTTTTTCAAAAATTTGATTTTTAAGTCATTTTTATAATATGAAACCCAGCGCTGTGTAAAAAATATATTTAAAAAACTTTGTAAAAACTGTAGCATTAATAGCCTTTGGCATTTGTTTCTCAAACCAAATTTTTCTGTAAGCTGTTCATTAAAAATTGTAATTTTAATTAGCACTGTGCTGTGGTTGGCTACGTTGCATTGGTTTGGTTAAACTTTTTTTTTTCGCCCTTGCTTGTGGGCAGTTCTTTAACAAACAGCAGATTTTAATAAAAATTTAATTTAATTTTTTTATGCACATTATGAGAAACCTCAAAACTAACGCAGCTCGTTGCAATTAAAATAATGCGATTGATGTACATACATTATATTATATTATACTGAGGAGCATAGGACATGAGTTATAAGGACATTTTGTATAAATTTTTTTAATAGAAGCAGACAATAATTTTGAACAATGTTTAAAAAATTGAACAAAAGCCACTCTTCGTCGAAGTGACGACGTTATTTATAAGAATCATACAACAGCCACATTTAGCTGCAAATTAATCATTTTAAAAGAAATTTGTCTTCGATGCGACGAAGTTCTTCCATTTGTTGCATTCTATATTCGATAAAGCTGGCAGTACGGCGTAGGACATGAGATATAAAGACATTTTATAAGCTGAAAGTCTTGCCATTTGAGTTTTTAAATTCGTTTTATAGTAGTAGACAATAATTTTTAACAATGTTTGAAAATTGCATAAAAGCTACTCTTCGTCGAACCGGCGACGTAATTTTTAAAAATCATACAAGAGCCCTAGTCAGTTGGCTGAGTAAGCTTTACAACAACTTTAACCAAAATTAATGACTTGAAAAAAAAATATACGAAGTTCATCTCTTTAGGGCATTCTGTATTCGATAGAACTGGCAGTGCAGCGTCAATTAAAAAAAAAATTTGTAATCTAAAATAAAATTATTAATTTTATTAAACTAATTTTGTTCCAAATTTTACTTTGAAAATTTAGACTAAGCCTTACACTTTTAGGCTTAATTTTTAATTTTAATTAAAAAAATAGCGTATTTAAATTTTCATTAAATATTTTGTATTTGAAACTTTAATAAAAATATAATTTATATTTTCGTTCCAAATTTAATTTTTAAAATTTAGAATAAGCCTTACACTTTTAGGCTTAATTTTTAATCTTAATTAAAAAAATAGTGTATTTAAATTTTCATTAAATATTTTGTATTTGAAACTTTAATAAAAAATATAATTTATATTTTCGTTAAAAACTTTTTAGTGATAACTTTCATTAAATTTTGTATTAAAATTTATTAAGATAAAATATATTTAAAATTTTTATAAGAAATGTTTTATTGAAAAGATTGTAATTAAAATTTTCATCAAAATAAAATATTTTTAAAATATTAATTAATAATTTTGTATTTTAAATTTAAATCAAAAATATTGTATTAACAATTTTCGTTTGTAATCAAAATTTTCATTAAAAGGACTATATTTAAAATTTTCATTCAAAATTTTTTATTTCAATTTTTTATCCAAAAATTTTGTATGTAATTGTTTTTAAAATATATATTTATGCATATAAAACATCTATTTAAATTTTAAAAATTTTATATTTTAAATTATTATACGAAATTATGTATCTTAATTTGCCATTGAAAAATTCATCTTTTGTTTTCAATTTCAATTTAAATTTATTAAATTTTAATACTTTCTATTCATATTATATTATCAGCCGCAAATGGCTATAATTATTTTTAAAAATATTTAAATTAAAAAATTTTTGGAAACGTTTTAGGAATAATTTTCGCAACTTAAAACTTTTTTTTTAATTTCTAACGAAAATTTATAAACTTCAAATGTATTTACAGGGTCCGGCATTCGAAGTGTAACCAATTAAAAAGGCCATAAATTCATTTTGGAAAATTACCTTTACTCAATTCAAGGCACAAAATGTGTAAAAATAATACGAAATTTAGAAACAATTTACTTTCGCTCAATATGGCCACCTTTTGCCTTCACTATGGCCTTGAGACGGTCCAAAAATGAATCGCAAGCTGCCCGAATGTGACTTGCAGGTATTTTGGCCCACTCGTGGACAATGGCTTTTTTCAGCGCCTCGAGACTGTTGTATCTTTTAGTTCGGACCTTGCTCTCCAAAATGGCCCAAACAGAATAATCCATCGGATTCGCGTCTGGTGAATTCGAGAGCCATTGTGTGGACGTTATGAAGTTCGGAACGTTGCTTTTCAGCCATTCTTGGTTCACTCGAGCTTTGTGAGACGGTGCCGAGTCCTGTTGAAACGTCCATGGTCTGCCACCGAAATGTTTGTCTGCCCACGGCTTCAAAGCAACCTCCAGAATACTTTCCCGATAATATTGCGCATTAACCTTGACGCCAGGCTCGATGAAAACGATTGGAGAGCGCCCATCTGCGGCTACAGCGGCCCAAACCATTATCTGTGGCGGGTGCTGCCTCCTGGTGGCCAATCGATGACTCAAATTCTCGTATGAAAGGTCCCTCAAGTAAACCCTATCGTTTTGAGAGTTTACGAATTGCTCAATTGTAAAAATTTTCTCGTCAGAAAACACAATGTTCGGCAATTGACCGCTTTCGGCCAAGCGAAGCAACTCCTTCGCTCTCTCAAGTCTGACTTGTTGCTGCTTCGGTGTGAGATCATGTGCCTTTTGGATCTTGTAAGGCTTGACCTTGAGGTCATTTTTCAGTATGCGACGGATGCTACGGTCAGATATTTTCAGTTCTTTCGCCATTTGATTGGCACTTATTCGGGGATTTCGCTCAAGTCGCTTCTTCACTTTTTGAAACATCTCAAAAATATCGAAACCATCGATGTGGGCCAAAATCGATGTTTCTCCTGCAATAGTTTAAAGTACTAGATTATCTACATAGTCATGTACCAAGAAAACTCGTTCGATGAATACTAAATATCGCCGCTAATCGTAATGTAAGATGCTCTCTCAAATAAAAAATGCCTCAGTATGTTTAAGGGCAGCTACCTTTGTAGAGAAATATCGTTACTTATCGAAAACATCGATGTTGGCCCAAATCGATGTTTCTCCAGCACAAGTTTAAAGTGCTATATTGTCTACTTAGTTAAAGTTTTAGTTGGTGTACCAAAAAAAAATCGTTCGATAAATACTAAATATTGCAGATAATAGTAATGCAAGATACTATCGATAAATTAAAACATTGATATATCGTAGTTAAAAACATCGAAAACATCGATGGTGGCCGAAACCGATGTTTCTCCAGCACTAGTTTAAAGTAGTAAGGCTTAAACTTTACTTGGCATACCAAAAAAAAAATCTTTCGATTAATACATAATCGCAATGCAAGGTACTATCGATGAATCGAAATGAGTTACAAATATCCAAAACATCGATGTTGGCCAAAATCGAAGTTTCTCCTGTACTAGTTTAAAGGTACTAAACTAAAGTTTTCGATTAATACTAAGTATCGCGATAATCGCAATGTAAGATACCAAAATAAAAGCGCGTCAGTATGCTTGTTTGTAGAGTGTTTAAAGTCGGCTCTCTTCTCCCAATACCAAGGCATATTGAATTTTAAAAATAATCGCCCAAAATACTTTATGCCATTTGTAAATAAAAAAATTAAAAAATAAATGCCAGTTAAATGTTTTTAAATGAAATGACAATGCGATTAAAATGTCAATGCAGCTAAAGCCGGAATAAGTCAGTTAAATGGATATGCGATTAATATTCGCTATATGTATATCGAATAGTCAAACACACTCACGCACACATGCAAACATATTCAAAAAGAAATTGAGAGAAAGTGAGAGAGGTGACAGCACGTGGGCGCGCGTAAGAGTGAGCGAGACAGCATTTGCGGTTGGAGCGCTCTGCAAAAAATATTAACATAATTTTTTAATTAAATTATAGCTCAGTTTAAGTATCGCCGTCAGCCAGTTGGTGTCACAAGGGGAATCACGTGTAACCCTAGACTTGGGTACGCGCCGTAATTGTGACACACTTCTGGAAGTGCGACTACACTCTCCACGTGAGGGCGGCTGGAAGCAGGCCCATGGTAAGGTCATGTCTCTGCCATGGGTGCTGACGAATAGTAGCTCGGGCGAGAGAAGAAAACTCTATAAAATTACCCCAAATCCAAGGTGGAACAGCAAAGGCCGAGGGATGAATGGCTGAGGGGGTCTCAGCCGATACTTTGCGAACTCTGGATACCTGCCGACCTCCAGTTTTAATAAATGGCTTCCCGCGGTAACCGGGCTATGCCGCGGGTGACTCACCCCTTCCCGACTACTCGTGGGACCAACATATGGATATCAATAAAAATAACAAAAACAAAAACAACAACCAAAAACCTGAGACCGTAACTCGACAAAATACGATAGGGTATAACAACCCAACAAAAGTTGCAAAAAGCGCGGTGAGGAAGGAACCAGAAGGTGTCCTTCCCATCCCGGATTGTGCCGGCAAGGGCAAGACGGCAAACCCACCGTCTACCCTAGATTCTGAGGGAAGGCAATCCAACCCACCCTCGGACGAGAAAATGGAACAAGCCAGTTTCGCTTCTTCGTCCAAGGTAGGGCTGGCTGCCAACTCTTCAGAGCCGGCTACTCCCAAGATGCCACCACCAACAAAACCGTCTTACCAAGACAGGCGACGGGCAGGAGAAATTCTGCAAAAGAATCTTACCAATCCGGAGGTCACTCCGGAGGGTAAGAAGCTAGTGGATTGGGCCAAAGGTATCCTGCCGGGCTTCCAGCCAGCAGCCCCAGGGAAACCTAAGGCCCAAGTTAAAAGGCAGAGATCCGCAGAAGAAGCTGCGCCTCCGCCAAAAAGAACCCGACCGCAGCACCTCAACCGCTCCTTTGCCGAGGTTGCGAGGAATAAGATCCTCCTTGGTGTCCTAGACAAGGGCAACAAGGAGGGTTTTGTACCTCGGAACCTGTGGAAAGGGGTGGAAAATGAGCTGCAGGATCGGTTTCTAGATGAATTGGAGAGAAGCGGAGGACCCCCTCCACTCTGCAATGACGTCGGATGGCATCAAGGCACAATAAAGACGATTGCGTGCGAGGATATCCGTTCGGCAGAGGCCTACAAGAAGGCCATTGCAGCCCTTGGTGAAGTTTACCCAGGAGCTCAACTAGTGGCGGTGGACTGGTCAGAGGTCCCCTTTAGGCCGAGAGCCAGAGTTTGGGTCTCAGCCAAGCCAGAGGATCCAGACAAGATCCTCAGGCTGTTTCAGGTGTGCAACCCACACCTGAAAACGGATGACTGGCGGATCGCCAAGGTAGAGGGCACGGAGGGCCCAACTAGACAGGTTCTGCTGACTATAAACAAAGAGTCAGCAGAAGCCTTAGAGAAAACCGAGGGCGTGGTGAGATACGGCTACAAAAAAGCTGTGATTCGGGTGTACAAAAACGACACCTCAGGCGGCAAGCAAACCGCACCCGAAATAAAGCCAGAAGGGACCGAGACTCCCATCGACGAGATGAGTGGCGAGGAAGACATCCTCGACGGGTATGTGTCAGAGTCATCGGAGCTCGCCAGGGAGCTGGGAAGAAGCCAGCTAGATGACTCAATCCTTGAAGACACGGATGAGGATGAAAACAACAAAACGGTGGTGGAGGTTAATCGAGAAGATGTCGTTAAGACTTCTTCAGATTAATCTCCACCACTCCACAGCAGCATCAGCTGCTCTACTACTTCGCCTAAGCCAAGGCGAAGTAGATATCGTTCTCATCCAGGAACCATGGCTCAGCAAAGGCCAGATTTCTGGATTGAGAACAAAAGAATATAAGCTTCTAGCAACACAAAACTCAGGTAAAGCTCGCACCTGCATTCTTGCAAAAAAGCATCTGCACATATTTTTGCTATCAAATTACAGTGATGGAGACAACACTGCTGCAACTTTAGAGACAGCATGTGGCAGACTAAGGGTAAGCTCCTGCTACATGGCTTATGAGCAGAGCGACCCCCCACCACAACTGGCGCAAAGCCTGATAGAAGACAGCAAGGCCAAAGAAATCGACCTTATCATGGGGTGCGACGCCAACGCACATCACACTCAGTGGGGAAGCACTGATATAAATGCACGAGGTGAGTTACTCTTTGATTTCATCTTGTCCACACATATGCTAATATGCAATAGAGGTAACGACCCCACCTTTATTATTAAAAATAGGAAAGAAGTCCTAGACATAACCTTGGCATCCAACTCTCTATACAATAGGATCCAGAGCTGGAAGGTCCTTAACGACCACTCCTTCTCGGATCACCGTTATATAGAGACGAGGATTTCTTTTGAAAAAACCTCTATAGAGAGCTTCAGGAACCCCCGGTCCGCAAACTGGGGGCTCTTTTCAGAGATTATGGGTAGAATTCTCCCTCCGAATCCGCCAAGCGGACCCAATTCGGTAGATTTCAATGACATCCAAATCGATACCCTAACGAAAGCATGCAATCATGCTTTCATTAAATCCTGTAAACTAAGAACACCAAGGGGGAAAGCCAAACCCCCCTGGTGGTCATCAGAAATTGGGCAACTCCGGCACAAGTCACGTAAGCTTTTTAATATTGCTAGGATAAAGGATGATGTTAACTCATGGAATGAGTATAAACTCAGCCTTTCAATTTATAAAAATGCGCTTCGCAAGGCTAAACGGTCTTCTTGGAAGCTCTTCTGCTCTGAAATCGAAAGCACCACTGATGCCGCAAGGCTCAGAAAAGTGCTATCCAAATGTCCATCCACGCTTGGATACCTTCAAGGATCCGATGGAAACTGGACTATTTCCAGCGAGGAATCGCTGGAACTACTTACTAACTCTCATTTTCCGGGCTGCTCTATCGATAAGCCAGCGGAGAGCAGCCCTCTGCCAAACATAACTGGTATCGTCCCAAACATTATTACTTATGACAAGGTTAAATGGGCCATACACAGTTTCAAACCATACAAAGCGCCAGGGCCAGACAATATTATCCCAGCGCAACTACAACACGGGGGAAAATCTGTCATAAGGTGGTTGACAGATATTTTCACCAGAACCATGACCACAGGGATCATCCCAAAAGCTTGGCTTGTATCCAGAGTAGTATATATTCCCAAAGCTGGGAAAGCAACTCATACACTCACAAGCGATTTTCGGCCAATTAGCCTTTCATCGTTTCTTCTGAAAACGCTGGAAAGAATAATTGGCCTCCAAATGAGGAACACTATTCCTCAATCTCTAATGTCCGACTCACAGCATGCATATAAAAAAGGCAGCTCCACTGAGACGGCTCTACATTCGGTGATCTCTGGAATTGAGAAGTCACTTCATCAAAAAGAATTTTCACTAGTGGCCTTTCTAGACATTGAAGGTGCTTTTAATAACGTCACACCTGAGACCATAATAGACGCACTGAGGGAACTCAGGGTATGTCCAAGAACAGTCAGTCTCATTACTCAGATGCTTAAATGCAGAGTCATCAAAGCCTCTCTTGGCGCTTCCAACATAACAAGATATGTAAGTAGGGGAACACCGCAAGGCGGAGTCCTGTCTCCCTTCCTTTGGAATGTCGCCATAAATGGACTCCTGCGTACCCTAGACAAGGGTGGATGCAAAATAACTGCATACGCTGATGACGTAGCAGTTTCCTTCTCGGGCAGATACCCACAAACTCTCTGCGAGCGTATGACCTACTCATTGCGCACGCTCTCAGAATGGGCCACGGCTAGTGGATTGGGGGTAAACCCAAATAAGACAAAGCTTATGCTCTTCACCAGGAAGTACAAAATTCCTCCCCTCATAAATCCAAAGCTAAACGGTACGACCTTACCATTTAGCGACTCAGCCAGATACCTCGGGTTACTATTAGACAGTAAACTAGACTGGAACCTAAACACAGAGGATCGAAGAAAAAAGGCCACAATCGCCTTATACACTTGCAAGAAAGCCATTGGACTTAAATGGGGAATGTGCCCAAACATAGTCCACTGGCTGTATACTGCCATTGTTAGACCCATACTCATGTATGGAGTCTCGATCTGGTGGCCTACTCTAGATAAGGGGACTAACCTCAAAAAGTTAAGTAAGGTTCAGCGAACAGCCGAACTTACAATTAGTGGTGCTCTACGATCAACACCAAATGAAGCCTTAGATGCTATTTTAAATCTCCTACCACTGAACAAGGTAGGGAGACAACAAGCCACTTTATCAGCTTTACGCATGAGAGAGGCAAAGAAATGGAATGATCAAGATTTTGGTCATGCAAAGATTCTTAAAGGGAACCCACTCATTCCCGAAAGCACAGACTACTGCATACCGCAGGAACATGTCACAACCAAATTCAGAGCCTATATTCCAACCAGAGAGGAGTGGAATACTGGGGTACCAGGCCCAGCAGGCTCGATAAAGGTATACACGGACGGTTCCAAGCTAGACGACCGTGTAGGGGGAGGGGTCTACGTCGAGGATTTCGACATTAAAATTGCTTTTAGGCTCCCGGACCACTGCAGTGTCTTTCAGGCAGAGGTCACAGCAATCCGGGAGGCTTTAACAACAATAAAAAACCTGCAAATTCAAGATAAAAATATCTGTATATATTCGGACAGCCAAGCGGCTATTAAGTCTCTAGTCTCGATGACTTCGTGTATGAAGTCAGTGAATGACTGCCGCTTATCTCTAGGGGAGATGGCTGAGCAGCTTTCAATTCACCTGATATGGGTCCCAGGGCACAGGGACTTTGAGGGAAACTGCATTGCGGATGAACTGGCTAGGAAAGGAACTACCAGCATCCTCCTTCAAGATAAGGAGGGCCTGGGTATACCCATGGCCAGCTGTAAACTGAGAATACGAAACTTTTTCGCTCTCTGTGCAAATAAAACGTGGAATCGGACATCGAACACGTGTAGAATCTCGCGGCAAACCTGGCCGACATACTGCAGTAAAAGAACCAAAAAACTTTGCTGTCTAAATAGAGCTCAGTGCTCATCTGTCATTCGTGCCATCACGGGACACTGGTTGGTAGGAAACCACGCATCCCGTTTGAATGCTCCCCATCACGACTTCTGTAGAAGCTGTGGCGATGAAGAGGAGCTAGAGACGGTGGAACACTTCTTCTGTCACTGCCCAGGACTAGGCAGAAAAAGATTTAGGTTCCTACAGTCACATTTTCTAGACGACCTATCTCAGCTCTCTGAACGGAGTCCAAAATGCCTTTTAAGGTTCATTCAGGCAGCCGGATGGCTTCCTCAACCTTCGTAGGGGACCCAACAAGTGGGGAAATGTGGTGAACTGGCTCACTAGCGGTACCACAAAGGGCCTATCCTTGGCCTAAGTGAGTTGGGATGTTGGTCCCAACTGCCGCCCTAACCTAACCTAAGTATATAACGTTATTAGCGTTAATCAAAATGTAAATTGACGTTTCTGATTAATTTAGTGCAAATTATGAAGTGATTAATGCTTTGCTAGTGACGTCAGTAGCTTCAATTCTAAGAACTTTAGCATTTACTTTGGCATCGTGTGACGTCATTGAAGTATAGAAATAAGGTTTGATAAGAACAGGATAGTGATAGGAGTGGCACCTGGCATAGGATGTAGATTTCACATTACGACTTCTTTTTAAATAATAAATAAAATTGTCAGTAAATTTTTTTATTTTATTTAATTAATTAATTTAAAAACAAAAGTAATTGATTTTTAGAGTTTTATTTATTCCAATACTTCCAGATACAATTTTAAAAACTTAAAGCTTAACAAAGATATACTAAAGTATATATTTTTATATAATAAGATTTTTCAAATATTTACACAAAACTTAATTGAAAGATTTAATAATAAATTTTAAAATAATTAAATTAAAATAAAGCAGCACAGCACCATAAAATATTTAACAAAGAAAATAAAAAAAATAATATAATTAGCAGGACTTAAACAAGAGTAATAATGACGACAGCAGCAACAAAATGGTGGCAGCATTTTCAAAGGATTCCTTCATACACACACACATAGATACACACACATACTTCGAGAGACAGGTGTACA
Organism: Chymomyza amoena; assembly: GCA_037043745.1. NCBI lineage: Eukaryota > Metazoa > Arthropoda > Insecta > Diptera > Drosophilidae > Chymomyza > Chymomyza amoena. The sequence goes on from JBAMAX010000085.1 coordinate 12,385, forward strand.
CTGAGCAAAAAAGTAGATTGAGAAATTGAAAGCAAGCGAAAATAAAAAAATATCTGAAACTTGACAAAAATGTTTAAGAACTCTCTTTGGAATGGGATTGTTTGGCTTATTTGGATAAATTTTGTATAGTTACAATAAAAAAATATACTTTAAGATAAAGACATTGAAATTAATTACATTTTTTTTGAAAAACTGTGTCAACAAATTTAAAAATTTTGTTTTACAACATAAAAATTTGCACAAGTTAGACGTTAAAAAAAAATAATTTTGACTGCTACATTTAATTAAAAAAAAAATTAAAACAAAAACTTTTTTATTAAAATCATATTTTGCCAAAAAAATTAAATTTTGAATTTTATGAACAACTATAAAAGAATAAATTTATTTTTTAAAATAAAGATATTGAAAAAAATATGATTTCATATAATTTTTAATAAAAAATGTTGCATAAGAGTGCTAATTTTTAATAAATAAATAAATATTTTGTGTTAAATTTGTTTGAAAAATTCAATTCTTTCAACAAATTTTAAATTTTGAATTTTTCACTTAGTTATTTGGACGTTTTAAAAAAGTTCATTTTGTGTTACATTTATTTAAAAAATAATTAAAACAACAATTTTTTAAAATTAAAATCATATATTAAAAAAATTAATATTTAATGTATTTATTTTAATTATGTGTAATATTTATTTAAAAAAAATTGTTTGTACAAAAATTGAATAAAACGCAATTAAAATACATTTAAAATTTAAGAAAGAATATCATTTTGAAATATGGTTTCTCTTTGAATTTATAATAACAAATTGTTAATAGTTAATACATAACTATTTTAAAAATAAAAAAGATTTAATGTTAATGCAAATTTTAAAAAATTTCAAAGCTCATAGCTCTAAGCAACAAATATATATTCCAAATTTTATATTTACTAGTTGAAGAATGCTTTAAACTTTTAAGCAACATTTTTAAAAAGATTTTAATAAAAATTTTCATTAAAATAATAAATATTTAAAATGTTAATTAAATAATTTGTAGTTAAAAATTTCATTGAAAAGATTGTAATTAAAATTTTCATTAAGAATTTTGTAACTAAAATGCTCATTAAGAATTCAATAAAATATATTTAAAATTTTCATTAAAAATATTGTATTTAAAATTTTCGTTAAAAATATAATTTTTTTAAATGATAGTATTTTAAATATTCATTACAAACTTTTTATTTAAAACTTAAATCAAAAATATTAAATTAACAATTTTCGTTTGCAGTTAAAATTGTTATTAAAAGGATTGTATTTAAAATTTAATTTCAAATATTTTTTATCTAAAATTTGCATTCAAAAATTTTTTATTTTAATTTTTTTTCCAAAAATTTTGCATTTAATTTTTTTTATAATATATATAAAGCTTCTAATTTAAGATTTAATAATTTTTATATTTTAGATTGTTATACGAAAATATGTATTTTAAATTTTCAATTTAAAAAAAAATTATATTTTTTTTTAAATTTAAATTTAATTTGATTTTCTGTAGTCAAATTATTCATTCATTATGAATTTTGTATTTAAAATTCAAATCAAAAAGATTAAATTAACCATATTCGTTTGTACTCTAAATTTGCATTTAAAGGATTGTATTTAAAATTTTCATTAAAAATTTTTTATTTAATATTTCAACCAAAAATTTTGTATATATTTTTTTATAAAATGTATAAATACAAGCTTCTAATTTAAACTTTAAAAAAATTTATATTTCAGATCGTTTTACAAAATTATTTATATTAACTTTTTAATTAAAAAAAAAATTATTTTCTTTTTTACTTTAAATTAATTTTTTTTGTGTGACCAGTAGATTTCCTTTAATATTATATTATTAGCCGAATATATATCAACGGCTATAATTATTGTAAAAAATATTTAAAATAAAAAATTTATAAAAATTTTTATGAAAAGTTTTTGTAACTTTTTAATTTCTCACGAAATGTTTTTTGTAAAGTTCCAAATGTATTAAAAATCTTGAAGATTTTGAATTTAAAAAAAAATATTTTTAATATTTTCTTTTTAATTTTATAGAAAATGTTTTTATAAATTTTTTTATAAATTTTAATTTTATAGAAAATGTTTTTATAAATTTTTTGTAATATAGTGAAAAAGTTATAAGAAAATATTTCAATTTAGCGATTTTTTAAAATAAAATTCAAATTAACAGCTTTTAAGCAGTAAAAATAAAATAATTTATTCAAAGTAATTTTTAATTCGTCGTAGAGTTGCCAAAACTTAGGCATAAATATAAAATTTTTTAGAGAAACTTTGTAAAATTAAAAATTCTATACACCACTCTAAGCAAGTAGGAGAAAATCCAATTTTAGCTTAAAATATGAGTTCTGAGGCTTATAAAAAAAAAATCAAATAATTGTTTAAAAAAACTATTTTTTTTTGAACTGCATGGAGTATTTTACACTTTATAGGGAATACAGATATTCCGCTGTTATATAAAGAAAAGGGATAAGTAAACCTTAGGGACTGAGGTTAAAAATTAAAACTATATTTGACTTAAATCAAAGATTGAAATTAAATTAAAAAATAGCTTTAAGCAGAAGACTGATAATTTTTCTTTTTTTTAAGTGTAAGCGAAAAAATTTCAAAAAGTTTTGAGGCTATCAAATCTTTTTCCTTTATGAGCAGAAAAATGGGCTCTTAGTGAAACTGTGTAGACTCAGGAACCTGTCTAAGGACTAATTGTATATAATATGGAAGAAAATCTATAAAATCCTTTAAAACTACTGGAACTCTAGCCTAGTGGCTTGAACAAACAGATGAAATCGTTTTGGGACTGTAAGGACTAACAACTCTTCTCATAGATGAACTAATGATGAACTAAACTCGACGCTTTCTCTCAGTGTACTCCAAATAAACAACAATTGGTAAAAAAGATGGCCTCCAGCAAAATCAGCTGCTGTCGTTGACGTCGCTGTCACCGTCGCCGTCACCATCACCGTCGAGAACGTCATGAGCAGAGCTTAGGGATATTTTACAATATTTGCAGCTGATGATGACGTTGAATGGCCTCCGCTGCCGCCGCCAATGCCGTGAAGGATGACGCCGCTATTGCTGCCATGGCCAACACCTGGAGCCAGTAGTCCACTTGTTGCGGTTGCCTGTGAGGATGTTGTTGGTAGTTGTTGCTGTGGCTGCTGCTGCTGCTGTTGCTGTTGTGGCTGCTGCTGATGATGATGTTGCTGCTGTTGATGTTGCAGCTTTAAGCCCGTCAGGGCTTCCTGCTGCTGTTGTTGTTGCTGCTGTGGCAGCACCCACAGCTGCCGGGTGATACAAATGCGTGCCATAATGCACGGCGCCCGGATGACTGAAATATGGTATAAGTCCGGGAGCATGGGCATGCAGGGGATGCGCATGGTATGCCGTAGCTGCCTCCTGGTGGCCATGCTGTTGGGCTGTTGGCACTTCCTCAGGTTGTTGCAGTTGCTGCATATGTTGCAGATATGCGGCGGCTGGCTGATAATGATAGTGTTGGTATGGTATGTGCTGAGGTTGAGCCTGATGCTGTTGCAAGCTCTGCAGCTGAAATTGTTGCAGCGGCTGCTGACTTTGTTGCACTAATGCATTCGATGCTGACAATCTGACAACATGGATTGGTGGCGTTGATTCATGCGCCAGATTGTAGCCAGCCTTTGGGTTATTATTGCCAAAGCGTGGCAATATTGTAAATTGATGCTGTTGCTGGTGTTGGTGCTGGCGCTGCTGTTGCTCCTGCGGCGGTCCCTGTACATAAATTGGATTGTAGTGCACCAGCGGCAGAGCATGGTGTGGATGAGATTGAGCTTGTTGAAGTTGATGCTGTTGAGGCTGCAATTGGCGATGTGTCGCCGTCGCCGAGGGCAAAACAAATGTTGCTGCACTGGCTCCAGCTGTTGATGACGGAGCTGCCGTGGCAGTTGTTGCTGTTGTTGTTGCAGGTGTAGCCGACAAAGGGGACGTAAATTTATGATGCACAGCTTGTTGGGGTTGTTGTTCCGGCTGCTCTTGAAGCTGCTGCTGCTGGTGGTGCTGCTTAGGGCCCAGACGCAGCAGACGATGTGGCTGCTGTTGTAAAGGATATGCTGCAAGAGATTGACGCAAAGTTTTATGAATTCGTAATTCGTAGCATATGGTATGTGCGTAGCCAGTAAAATAAAAGATCTCTTAAATGAATCCAATGATATAAAAACATCCTCGTGAATAAAGTAGCTGATAAACTGGTGGGGAATGATGCCGCTAAACCACTAACAGGCTTGAACCTTTTGGCGGTCTTTGTAGACACACCACCAAGGCGCTACTTCGAGAAAAAGAAAGTTCCAGATGAAACTCTAATTGGTTTACCTGCTTACGGCAAGCCAATCAGCTTCTGGGCACATATACTCGGAATAGGTTCAAATAAAACAACCAATTGGGACACTAGGTTCAGGCCACAGCTGAGCTACATTTGCATCATCGTTCCTAACATCTGTTGGTTCTGTGAGATAAGGGAGTTATCCTACCAACTCATTTACGAGTGAGTGGCCTTTCTGGGTGGACGTAGGAACTTGATATCGGCTGTCATCAGATTACAAAACTTGTCAGATCATTACGTTTATCTCGGAAACTAGAATAACTGAGTGGGTCTATGTATAGTAGAGAGCATAATAGCAGCGAAGGGTTTCACAGCAGTGGCGGATCCACAGGGGCTTTTGGGTCCATATTCACTCAGAGTTGGAAAATGGGTTGACAGTTTTTTTGCGAGCTCTTTTATGTAGTATATATATTTCGAAGTGAACCCTCCAGCATGTTTCCCATTACAATTCTAATGATTAGGAATTGGCCATGAAACTATGTCGGATAAAAATAAATAGTGTACAAAATCTTAGGGACTCCAACCAATTAGTCTTAGAAGACCTTAAAGCTGCTAGATTACCTTCCCCATAATGTAAATTCGACGATAACTTGCCCCACTCGTGGAGTATAAAGATGAGTAAAAAGCTACTGTTCAAAAACGGATCTTAGCGCATGTAACCCTTCGAGCTTATAATAACCATTGGACATCAGCGTTGCTCTATCTCTAATCCCTCTGCCGTTCTTTATTCCCCGTGATTGAAAATCTATCAATATGCTATACCTCTTAAAACAAGCTGTTCTTGATAAAGGATTGGCATTGGATCCAAAAAATAGTAATTGGTTGGTATAAATTGAGGTTTCAACACGTCTGTCATTTGCCATGCTCTTGGTGTAGGAAACCATGATCCCATGGAATGCTTTGCCAAAGTACCAGAAAAGGCATAGCAAATTTTGAGACGTAATAAAATAATATTTTATAACCAAGAAGTTCAGCAGAATGTGTATCCAATGCCCGTAGTCCAGTATATTATAGTTACTTACCATAAAAAGTATTGTGTTGTGGTGCTGTGGTTTGCTCGTTACCATAAATAGGAGCTGCCTGTTGATAGATGCGTGGTTGCGGTTGTGGTTGAGGCTGATAGTAAACCGGTTGATAAATTGGTCCTGCTGCGGATTTGCCATATAAGTGCTGCTATGTATGAAAGAAGAATTAAAGAAGACAAAAACGAAGTTAGAAGTGTCGACCCAAGGTAGATCGAGGCAGCTGAATTGGTTGATAGTAAAAGCAATTTAAATTGCTCCTCAGCAACCTTAAAGTGGGTTACATAGATTGTATTAGAGTAGGGAGAATCTCAAGTGCCTTGGTTGTGCTACTGGGACAGTTCGAGTGGGATCAGTTCCCTTAATAAGAGGTAGGAGTAGTCTTTGGGAGTATTTAGAAGTCTTTTATTATTAGAAGGAACTCTAGAAATCTTAAGACGTACATTTTCCGATTACGTTGGGCTCTAACTGACATGTGATCGTCAAAGGGAATTTGTTACGGTTGGAATACCGAGTGGAGCTAAGAAGGAAAACGATGTTCTTGTTGTTTATGTGCGTCTGCGGTTCCTACGTTATTTCCTAGGGTTTCTAAGGGGTTTTGAAAGAGAGGGACAGAGAGAAGGCAAGGGAGATAGTGTGAGAGCCACGGAGTTATAGGAAAGGAGTGAGGAAGAGAGAGAAGGACGGAGAAAGAAGGAAGAAGAGATAGAGGATATGAGAGAAATGGACACTGAGAGAAGGAAAGAGACAGGGTCAGAGACACAAAGAAAGAATGAAAGAGGGAAATGGAAATTGAGAGAAAGGAAGGGAGACAGAAAAAGAGGGTATGAGAGAGCCAAAGGAAGAGGCTCATATTCACAGAGAGGGAGTGATAGAGGAAAGAAGAGCGAGACGGAAAGTGAAGGTGAGCAAAAGAGAAAGGTAGAGAGAAAGAGACAGAGCGATATAAACTTTTGTTGAGAATCTTCTAGGACACCTGTCTAGTTACCGTCCCTAAAGCATTTGGGGAAATTCTCGTTTTGGTGTTGGCTTTCGAAATGAAAATTTAATTGCATTAATTAAAAAACTGACTGAGGGAGGGGTCCTTTATATGATCAGATAAACGATCTAAGGACCCTTCGGCGATGTTGTATCGTCACATGGATGACTTTTTGCCTGATTGCTTGTGGCTATATGTCAGAGCGCCAGGAACAGTCAATTCAGTAGATTACTTCCCAAATAGCGAACGAGAAAAAGAAGGTCCAAGCCGATCTTTTAGATTAGGCAACGTTTTTTGTTAGGGTGTTTGTGGCATAATGACGTAAAACAATCGTAGTCATGATAAGAAAAATGTCTATTGAGCATTTGTACGACTGTATGCAAGATAGGGGAAAGCCTCCGATTAACCACCTTCAACGGAATTGATACGATTTAAATACTATCTCTTCTGAAACTTCATCGAGCATAAACTCCGAATATAGTATCCTTTCGCAACTTGAGGATATGGCTTGAAAAAAAAAACACTAGTTTCCAATGATATGGCTATTTGAATGCTGTCGTGGTATAATTATATAAATTGGACACGCAGAGAGTCTCCACAGACCATATTCAATGGACATGATAACCTTGGACTAATATCTCTATCGAAACTATTCGGAATGGCTAGATGAAAAGAGATTTTCCCGAATGATATACGTCGTCATTTCATAATTTTGTCAAATGGTCAAGAAACCTTGAATAACACTCTTTGGGAACTATAGGAATTGGTCGCTGAGGAAATTTACTTTTTGGAAGCGAATATAAAATTTTAGTGCCGCTCGACTGCTAAACTCAATTGCAACAATTGAGCAGTCATGGGTTGGAGGTTTATATGTTAGAAAGGTAGAGTAAAAGATGTGGAACTCATGGGGCAGGTGGTCATACCTGTTGCTGCTGTTGTTGTTGTTGCTGTTGAGCCGCCTGAGCTGCAGCTATCAAAACACTGGATGGAATTTGTAAATACTGCTGGCCATAGTGTGGTTGCACCACGCTGGGTGGCGCACTAGCCGCATCCGACTGATAGTAGGGTCTATACAAACCCTGATGATCACGTGCCAATGGACCGAATAGCTGCAGCATGGAATTGCCGGCATGTGGTGCAGCAGTGGTGCTGCTGCTGGTGGTGCCACTACCAGTGCTGCCACTGGCGGCTGTGGCAGGCTGTGGCGCTTGCAACAGATAATTACCAGAGCCAGAGCTTAGATGCTGCTGCAGCTGGCGCAAGGGTATGGCAATGATGTACTGTATGCGTTGTGGTTGCTGTGGTGCTGGCGCTGTTGTTGTCAATGAATATTGTTGAGGTGGCACAATGCGTTCATAAGCGCTCGGTGCCTGCGGCTCGGCATAGTTGTAATTTTGTGGCAATTGCTGAGCCGACTTGGAGCCATGTCGCTGCACGTTGTAGAGCTCCACTTGCGGTGGCACGCCAAAGTTGTAACGTTGTGACTGCTGTTGTTGTCCAGGGCTGCCGCTGTTGCTACGTGTTTCGGCTGCCACTGCAGCCTGTTTGTGGTCGGAGCTGGGGGCATAGTGTATGCCAGACGTGTCCGGATGTTTCTCATAGTAGGCCTAGGGAGTGGGTTGGTCAAGTTTTGCGTTAATTAAATGCACTTGCCTGCGTACCTGCGGTGCCGCCGCCTCCGCGGTCAGATAGCGCACGGTGGTTGGCTCGAAAATAGGCTCACTGTGTGCCTCATAATAGCCGGAGGAGGGATAGATGGGCCGAAAGGCTGTCTCTTTGGATTTAAAGCTCTGACCAAAGCTGGCCGCTGTTTGAAGTGAGCCGTTGCACTTAGTCGTATTACATGTCATTGGGTGTAAAACAAATGAAACCACTTACCGGTTTGATCCGATGAATCTCGTTTCTCGGTCTTGCTCTTTGGCAGCTCCTCCACGCTTGGCGCTAGCTTGGTTGTGGTTATCGTTTGTATAATAGCATCTGTCGGTTTTGTTTCCAATTCGGCACAGTAACAGACTGTGGCAATGATGCATAGCAGCAGTGGCTAAAAAGTGGGATTTAGAAAGCAAAAGATGTTGCAGACTTCAGATGATGCATTTGGTTAACTTAATTGGCTGTCATGAAGCCATATAAGATGTTAATATTGATTTTAAGTGATTATGCAAGAGATGTAAACTATAAAAAATAGTGGGTTAATTATTTTTAATTAACAAAAAAGAAGCGTAAGTTAAGTCCACTTTTGGAGATATTATGATTTAATAGTTGGTTGTGATGGGTTTTTTAATGACTATTGAAGCAGCAGGAGTAGATAAGTCAATTGGCTGAAGCTCATAGACACAAAATGGAGCTACTAATCTTTGAGAAAAAGCTCTCTATTTTCCCTTAGCCGATAACATATTATGTATTTTAAAACAGTGGATTCGGATTCTGCAACTCCAAAAACATATAACAAACCCAATTAGACAACAAGTACATGGCGGAACCCTTAATAATAAAAGAAGTTCCTTGAAGATATCGTAAGGGTAACCCCTAACTTGGAATTAGAAGAGAGAAAACAAAGCAAGCTCCAGGAAGATTTCGTGAGAAGGAGTCACTGTCAGACAATAAGTATATGGAGGAGCCCCTAACTTGGAAAGCAAGCTCCTTGAAGATTTCGTGAGAAGGAGTCACTGTTAGATAACACATATATGGCGAAACCCTAACTAGGACTCGCAGAGAGAAAATAAAGCAAACCTCTTGAAGATTTCGTGAAAAGGAGTCACTGTCAGACATCAAGTAAATGGCGTAACCCCTAAATTGGATTCGCAAGAGAGAAAATAAAGAAAGTTCCTTGAGGATTTCGTGACTAGGAGTCATTGTCAGACAACAAGCTCGTTGCGAAGTCCCTAACTTGAATTTGGAGAGAGAATATAAAGCAATCTCCTTGAAGATTTCGTGAGTAGGAGTCTCTGTTAAACAACATTTATATGGCGAAGCCCCTAACTTGGATTTGGAAGAGAGAAAATAAAGCAAGCTCCTTGAAGATTTCGTGAAGAGCAGTCGCTGTCAGACAACAAGTAAATGACGTAACCCTAACTTGGATTCGGAGAGAGAAAACAAAGCAAGCTCCTGGAAGATTTTGTGAAGAGGAGTCGCTGTCAGACAAAAAGTAGATGGCTTTATCCTAAACTTGGATTCGGAGAGAGAAAACAAAGCAAGCTCCTTGAAGATTTCGTGAGTAGGAGTCTCTGTCAGACAAGAAGTATTTGGCGAAACCCCTAACTTGGATTCGGAAGAGAGAAGACAAAGCAATCAATTTGAAGACTTCGTGAGAAGGATTCACTGTCGATCTAAATTCGTCGTCACAAATGAAAATGGATCGGTCATACCTTACGCAAACCTGCCAACAATTTCCAAAGCAGGCTTGGAACTCGCAAGATAGGGGCAGACGGCCAAGAACAACATGGCGTCAGAAGCCAGTGTGAGTCTTATTTACCCTCAGGTGTAAATGGGTATGACTAGGCCATTGAGAAGTGGAGATGACTAGTGAATGGGTTCCACCTATTGGCTTGAAAGGCGGCAGGGTTAAGCAATCAAAGTAAGTTTCATCCACATCATAGTACTCCAACCTCAACTTGGATTATCCTTGCTATTGTAATATCGTAGATTAAGATGTTCATACACAAGGACATATCTACATATATTTCTTTTATACTCTGATCGGAAGCTACATTTTTGTGGTATTTCGGCGTCTGCTTCTCCATGTTACCCATTTTGATCCCCAGTACTCAGCAACGCTCCCAAAATTCTTAACGCTACAAATTTTGCTCTCTAGATGGCGCCAGCAGTAACATATGATGTTAGGTTATTCTGGATTTTATAATATCAGAGATCTAAAGCTTCATACACATGTATTTTATATTCGTGAACTAAAGTTATCTTTTTGGGACCTTCCGCGCGTGCTTCTCTGTGCTATAAAAATGTATAAAAAATTTAACCCATTTTTACCCCCTGCCTCAGGGCACCCACAGTGGTGCACATTTTTTTTGGTGTCACCTGACTAGATGGCTAGCACTAACATCAGCTGTTTTAGCTGTAAAAACTCGAAAACAATTAAGCGGCTTTAGCTCAAATCAAATATTCCTTCTGGAATGCGCTTAAATTAAATTACAAATTCAATGATTTCGCTCTAAGGGAAATATTTCATTTTTTTTATAGAATTTCGCTCATAATAAGCATTGTCATTGTACGATATCTCAAAATCTTTTAATGGGATTAATGTAAAAAAAGTGAATACCTGTACTTTCCCGCAGCCCTTAAAATCCAGTAAAGGATAAAAAAACAAAAAATTTTGCACATAATGCGCTTTGTCAGAGCTCATTGTAGGGATATCTCGAAATCTTTTAATTGGATTAATGCTAAAAAAAAAGTGCAAATCTTATTATTTAAAAAATCTGTACTTCTCCGAACCCCTTAATATCCAGTAAATGCATACAATGCAAAAAAAAGCAACAACTTTTAATTTTATTACAGCTATGGCTGATATGTTCATTTTTGCCCGCCATTTGCATTGTAATTAAATAATAATTTAATTAAATTGATTTATAAATGCAATTATTACGTTAATTGCGGCTGCTATGCAATGAATGGGATATTAAACAATTTATGTTGTTGGTGTTGCCGTTGCTGTTGTTGTTGTTCCACAAATAATTATCTATAACTCATTTATAATATAATTATGCAATTGTACAATGAACTTGTGCGCAGAGCTATTTACTTATAGTATATAGGCAATTATGATTCCAAACATATATATAATTATGTATATATATGGCCGTTAAATCGTAGAATGCCGCCAAAAATATTGATATTATTTTAAAGGCAACTATTACAATTTGTAAATACATAAATTTAAATTTTTTTAAATTTTAATGCAGTTGAAAAGTGCGAAAATTTGTATTAATTTTTATTATGTTTAAAAATGTGGCTGGAGTTGTGCTTAAAATAGCTTTTTGAAACAATTTTTCAATGAAAAGTTATTGTCTGTTAGTGCTTTGAAATGAAATTTTTATGAAGACGAATGATAATTGTAAGTTTTAAGAGATTTCCGGCACAAAATAATATATAGTTGTACATTTTAAAAGATTTTTGGCACAGCCCCTTATAAAAATTTTAAGATTTTCTTTTTTATCTTCATTTTTAAACCTTTTCTAATTATTTTTTAACATTGTTCGCCCCTCTTAATTGCTATTCAGATACTTTTAAGCTAGCTGATTGTTTCCATTTAAATATATTTTCAAAATGGCGTAGCCAAAATGGACGCAGAAAAATATTTTTTGGTCATTGTAGCAAGAGTTTATGCAAATATAGGGCCGCAGGGTTCCTGATCATATTACTTGATGGCCAATCCAATATGGCGGATCCAAGATGGCCGCTGAAAAGCAGTAAAATCATTTTTGATGATTATAGCAACAGTTGAGTATGCAAATATGTGGCTGAGGGGTTGCTGATCATATTACAAAATGGGGAACCCAATATGGCGTATCCAAAATGGCCACCGAAAAGCAGCAAAATCTCTTTTGGTATTAAAAGTACGAGTTGAGCATGCAAATATAGGACTGCAGGGTTACTGATTCTATTACATGATATCCAATCCAATATGGCGGATCCAAGATGGCCGCCGAAAGGCAGTAAAATCATTTTTGGTAAATATAGCTCGAGTTGGGTATGCAAATATGGTGCTGCGGGGTAGCTGATCATATTACGAGATAGCCAACCCAATATGGCGGATCCAAGATGGCCGCTGAACAGCAGTAAAATTCTTTATATGATAAACGTACAAGTCGGATATGCAACAAAGGGCTTTTGGGCTCACTAATGACGGATCTACTAGAAGTTTTTTTTTTTTTAATTTTCAGTTGGGGGATTCAATATGGCTGCCACAAAGCAAAAAATGCTCTTTGTAATAATAGGGGGAGTTGGGTATGCAAATATATATTTTTGGGGTCACTGATCTCGAATCAGAAAGTGATCATCTTGGGGAATCTAAAATGGCTTTTTAAAAATGGCCGCTGAAAGGTCAAAAAATTATTTATTGTGATTATAGCACGAGTTGGGCATGAAAATATGGGGCTGCAGGGTTGCTGATCACATAACAAGATGGGCCAACCCAGTATGGCGGATCCAAGATGGTCGTCGGATATGTTTCTTGTTACTTAAATATAAGCTATAGCTACAGAGGCCTTAAGCTTACAAACAAACAAAAGTTATTGTCTGTTAGTGCTATGAAATGACATTTTTATGAAGTTGATTGATCTTTCAAAAGGTATTGAGAGATTTCTGGCACAACCCTTAAATAAATTATTGGGTTAACTGCACAATTTAAACTTTATTTTGAAAGTCATACTCAGTAAAACGAAATTCAACACTGTTAATTGTTTTCAGATCTATTAAGCTAGCTGATTTAAAATATATAGGTATTTTATCAAAATGGCGTGTCCAAAATGGCCGCCGAATAGCAGAAGAATCATTTTTGGTATTTATAGCACGAGTTGAGCATGCAAATGTGGGGCTGCGTCATATTACAAAATGGCCGAACCAATTGGGCGGAACCAAGATGGCCGTCAGAAATCAAAAATTTTTTAATGATAATCGTACAAGTTGCAATAAACGCGCTTTGGGGTTACTAAGAACGGATCTGCAAGTACTTTTTTTGGTTGGTGGATTCAAAATGGCCGCCGAAAAGCAGTTAACATTTCTTTGTAATAAAAGAACGAGCTGGGTATGCACATATATCTTTTTGGGAACATTGATCTCAAATCAGAAAGTGAACATCTTAGGGAACCTAAGATGTCTTTTCCAAATTGGCCGCTGAAAGGTAGAAAAAATATTTTTGGTGATTATACAGTTGGGTATACAAATATGAGGCTGCGGGTTTCCTGATAACATTACAGCGTGGCCAATCCAATATGGCGGACTCAAGATGACAGATGGCAAACATTTCTTTTTAATAATAAGACGAGTTGGGTATGCAAATAAAGGTTTTTGGGTTCACTGGTCTCGAATCTGGAGTTAAAAAGTGGAAATTACAAGAATATGAAGCCAAGATGGCGGATGCATGATGGCCGCCGTAGGGAACCAAAATGGCCGCCAAAAAGCAGAAACATTTTTTGTGGTAAATTAAGCACTAGTTGGATATGAAAATTTTGAGTTGGGAGGCTGCTGATCATACTACACGAGGGCCAACCCAATACGGCGGATCCAAGATGGTCGTCGGAATAAAAAATCTTTTTATTATAAACGTACAAATTTGGATATGCAGTAAAGAGGTTTCGGGTTCACTAATGCCGGATATACAAGTAGTTTTTTTTGTGGTTAGAAAGTGCAAATTACAAGACTGCAAAGCCAAGAGCGCGGATGCAAGATGGCCGTTGTATGGCAAACTTATTAAATAACAAAAGTGCGTGTTTGGTCTTTAAATCAAAATGGGTTAAATAGCTAAAAAAAATTTTATAAAACTATACTTTATAAATAAATTTTTTATTTTATTTGTTGTGCTCTGCACATTATATATGTTAAAAAAATCCATATAGATAATGAAAACAATAACAAAAAAAGGTAATATATCAATTGAAGCTAAAATCTTCAAACAGTCCCTAAAAACAATTACACAAATTTAAAACTATTTTTTTTATATTTTCCATATTTTTAAAGAGCACCAAAAATCGCGCATAATTTAAAAAAAAGGACATCTGTTTATCAAAATTTTATGCCTAACAAACTTTTGTTAATAGTCTGCATGAAAAAATAATTCAATCTGCATATACTAAGCCGTTTAATTTAAAATCATATTTAAGCAGCTCTGTAAAAAAAAGATGCCAATTAATCTCCCTTATCTAAAGCTATTGCCAAGAAATTCCTATCTAAAGCTATTGGCAAGAAATTTTTTGAATAACTTATAGAAATATTGTCAAGAAATTCTTTAAATAACTCTTTGAAAAATTCAAACGCCATTTTTCTTTTTTTTCACATTCTAAAGCGCAGCAAAAATTACGTATACGCTACGTAAACGAAGCAAGATTCATCAAGGTGTCATAGCTAACAAATTCCTTATATAGTTACGTTGCGAATGGCTTTAATATAATTTAATTTGATTTAATTTTTTTACATTTTAAAAAAAATGATTTAATTTAGGTTAAGTTAGGTTTGGTTAAGTAAGGTTAGGCAGTTGGGACTGACGTATTAGCTCACTTAGACCAAGGATAGGCCCTTTGCGATACCCCTAGAGTGTAGCTCACTTCACCACACTTCCCCACTTGAGAAGTCCACTATAATAGGTGAGGAAGCCATCCGGCTGTCCGAATAAACCTTAAGATACCTGAGATAACCTGAGATAAATCGTCAAGAAAGTGTGACTTTAGGAAACTAAATCTTTTACTGCCCAGTCTAGGGCAGTGACAGAAAAAGTGTTTCACCGTCTCCAGCTCCTCCTCATCCCCACAGCTTTAAGAGAAGTCATGGCATTCAACCTGGATGCGTTCCCACCAACCAGTCTTCCGTGATGGCACGGGTAACAGATGAGCACTGGTCTCTATTCAGACAGCAAAGTTTTTCGGTTCTTTTACTGCAGTATGTCGGCTTGGTTTTGCCGCGAGATTCTACGGGTGTTTGATGTCTGATTCCACGTTTTAATTGCACAGAGAGCGAAAAAATTTCGTATTCTCAGTTTACAGCTGGTCATGGGTATACCCAGGCCTTCCTTGTCTTGAAGGAGGATGCTGGTAGTTCCTTGTCTAGCCAGTTCATGCGCAATAGTTTCCCTCAAAGTCCCTATGTTGCGGGACCCATATGAGGTGAATTGAAAACTGTTCAGCCATCTTCCCTAGAGACAAGCGGCAGTTATTCACTGACTTCATACACGAAGTCATCGAAACTAGGGGACTTAATAGCCGCTTGGCTGTCCAAAAAGATACAAATGCTCTTATTTCGCACTTGTAGGTGTCTTATAGTAATTAAAGATTCCCGGATTGCAGTGACCTCTGCCTGAAAAACACTGCAGTGGTCCGAGAGTCAAAAATCATTTCTTATGTTGAAATCCTCAATGTAGACGCCTCCGCCTACCCGGTCGTCTAGCTTGGAACCGTCCGTGTATACCTTTATCGAGCCCGCTGGCCCTGGTACACTTGTATTTCACTCCTCCCTGGTTGGAATATAGGCTTTGAATTTAGTTGTAAAATGTTCCAGCGGTAAGCAGTAGTCTGTGCTTTCGGGGATAAGTGGGTTCCCCTTAAGAATGGCTTGTTGTTTCCCCACCTTGTTCAGTGGTAGCAGGTTTAGAATAGCATCTAGTGCTTCGTTTGGGGTGGAGCGTAGGGCACCACTAATGATAAGTTCAGCGGTTCGCTGAACCCTACTTAACTTTTTAAGGTTGGTCCCCTTATCGAAGGTAGGCCACCAGATTGAGACTCAGTATAGGACTGACAATGGCAATGAAGATTAGTAAAGAATGTATAAAAATATATAAAAATGTAAAAACAAAAAACTTCCATTGACATATTTAAGGACATATTAAACAAAAAATATAAAATTTTCTTAATTTTATTTAAAAAAATGTCTATATTAAAAAAAATAAACAATTTTTTTTAAGCGCCTTGTAGCCAATTAATATTGAAAAAAATTGTTTGAAAGCTAAACCTTATATCTTATTTCTTATAAAAATTGGTATTTATAATATATAATTAATAGAAAAAAAACTCTTTTAAAAAAATATTTAAAAAATTGCCGTTTAATTTATTTTTAACATTGTTCCTCCAAATAAAAAGATTTATATTCACACCAAGTAAAAAATTTAAAAAAAAATCCATAAAAAAATGGCCACGGACATATTTAAAGAACATATTTAACAAAAAATATGACATTTTTTTATTTTTTTTAAGAATATGTCTTGAATGAAAAAATTCTATTTTTTAAAGCGCCTTGTAGCTAACTTAGATTAAAAAAATAATTGGTTGAAAGCTCGTTATTTTATATCTAGCTATAGTTTTTTTTTTTAATATATATAATAATATTTATAATATATATTTGTTTCTATAATATATATATAATAAATTGATATATGAAATAATAATAATAATAATATCATATCCCAGCTTATACTGAATTTTTTTTAAGGTTCCCATATCTTAATAAAATCTGCAGAAAAATATTTAAAAATTTTATAGTTTCAAAAGAATTAAATATATTCCCGCCAAAATTTAAAAAAAAATTTAATCAAAATATTGAAATTCTCAAAAATTTAGTTTTAACAGTATTTTAAAGAACGATTTATAAAAGTACCTTGACAAACATAATTTAAAAAAAAAAAACTATTTTTGATGAGTTATATTGTTTTAAAAGAATCTTTAAGTATTTAAAAAATCTGGGGCACAAAATTATTTTATAATTTTTATTATATAATTTTTTTCCATTGCATTTTTGCTTTTAAAAAAAGTATCATTAAAACAGCTCTTGCCTTAAAAAAATATATATTGTCAACTGTATAAGCTATTTCTGTTTAAATTTCTTAGTTTTAAATTATATTGAGCTTTTAAAGCTAAATAACTTTATGCCACACTTTGAAGCAAATTTATTATTTGCTACATTTTAAATTGCATTTAATTAATTTTGCCATATTTCAATTAAATTTGAATTTTAATATACTCTTTTAAATAATACCACAAGCTTTATTTACATAAATAAAACAATAAAAATAAATATAGTCTAAAAAAAAATTAACTGCATATATTTACACTTGACTACAATTTAGTTAATAACGTAAAATGAAATAAAAACACAAAGCATTGCGTTTTTTTTATTAGTTTTTTTATTTATGGCAATGCCAGCGAATAAATTTTAATTAAATTTATATTTATTGTTTTATATTATTTACCCGTAACAACGCCATTTTGTGAACTTGTTCTGTTTACGTTGCGAAACTTTTGTTTACAATTATTTTTTTTTTTTTAGTTTATTTATTGACACTGAATTGAAATTGTTGCACTTGTATAAAAATAAAAAACAAAAAAAAAAATAAATACACTTTAAATTATTGCAATTGTTAGCATTTAGTATAAAGCCTTAGGTCAACAGTGCGTATACGTAATGTAAATATTCGATGGCTTTAAATTGCACTCGGTTGCGTTTCGAGCGCGTTTCGTGCGCGTTTTGCGTGCGATTTTGTTGTCGCTTTGCGTTTTTTTATGTTTTGTTTATTGTGGCTGTTTATTGTTGTTTATGCTTTCCGCGTTGCGCGCGTTGCATGCAACAAACAAAGTGAGAGTGAAATTCGTTTGGCTCCGCACTTGCATTTTATAGCTTATTGGCAGCGGGCCCCCAAGCGGCATGCAACATGCAGCTGCAACAACAACAACAAGCTATGGGTGCAAACACCTTGTTGTTGTTGTTATTGTTGTGGTTGTTTGTGTTATTGTAACTCTTGTTATTGTTATACACTAACAATTTCCCAAAGGGTACATCGATTATAATAACAAGCGGGTTGGGAGATTAAATAATTTTTAAATGGTAACAAAATGTTTAAAATTTTTAAAATAAATTATAAAAAAAAAAAGATTTTTTTTATTTGAGCAATGTTTCAAATATCGTGAAGTATTTTTATATAATATATAATTAAAATTTTTTTATATTTATATTGTTTTGTACATATAATGTTTTTTTACTTAATGTAAAATTTACTATTTTGTGTATTTTAAATAAAATATTAAAATGCATAATTTTTTTGATTTAACATTTATTTTATTTTTTTTTATAGCTTACTATTTTGAACACAAATTTTAGTTCCATGTAATTTTAAATAATTTATTTTTATTAAAAAACAAACAAATTTTTATTTTATAATTATTTTTAATGCAGTATATAATTTAATGCAATAATTTTATTTTTAATTATTGTTTTGCACAAGTAATATTTTTTTATAATTTTATAAATTTTATTTACTATTTTGTTTTAATTTTTAATAAGCAAATATTTCGCATAAAATAATGAAATACATAATTTTTTATTTAGTAGTTCATTTATATATTTAATTACTGACTATTTTATAATATAAATTTTGATTCTATATAAAAGATATAAATTATAAAAAAGTAAATAAATATTTTTGTATACAATTTAAAAAATTGTATTTACTATCTTATGTTTCATTTTTAATAAGCAAATATTTTCCATAAAATATTAAAAAAATTATTTTTTTATTTAGAATATTCTTATATATATTAACTAACTATTTTATAATATAAATTTAGATTCTATATAAGAAATATTAATTATAAAAAGGTGCAATAAATATATTTGTATACAATTTAAAAAATTGTATTTACTATTTTATGTTTAATTTTTAGTAAGCAAATATTTTCCATAAAGTAATAAAAAAATTATTTTTTATTTAGTATATTCATATATACTTATAACTTACTGTTTATATTGTTAACATAAATTATATAGATCTAAATAATAAAAAGTTAAATAAATATTTTTTTTATACAATATAAAAAATTTTATTTTAAATTTATTTAATTTTTTTGCATAAAATAATAAAATGCATAATTTTTTTATTTAGTAATAATATATATTTTATTACTTATTAAAATTGTACAATTTTTTGTTTATATAAATTATCTAGATTCTATATAAAAAATTTAAATTATAAAAAATAAAATAAATATTTTTGTATACAATTAAAAAATTTTTTTTTCAGTGTTTAATTTTTAATTAGCAAATGTTTTGCATAAAATAATAAAATACATAATTATTTATTTAGTATATTCATAAATTTATTTTACTTACTATTTTATAAATATTGTTCAATTTATGGTTAACATACATGAATAATTTTGATTCTACATAAAAAAAATGGCGGACGTAAAGTCGGGCGCGGACGACTTTAGGATACCCTGTAAGCTTGTAATAAAGTCCGATTTCTTCACAAAAAACCAAAAACAGAAGAATTTTTAAGCAAAAAATTTTTTTTGACCGATCGTTCCTATGGGAGCTATATGATATAGTCAACCGATTTCAATAAAATTTGACACAGTGCTTAAATACCTTAAAAAGATATGAATGCCAAATTTATTTCAAATATCTTTACAATCAAACAAAACACATCGAATTTTGTATAAAAAGCGTGTTTTTGGACCGATTGGTCCTATGGGAGCTATATGATCTAGTCAAACGATTTGCATTAAATTTGGTACAGTGCTTAGGAACTATAAAGTACTCACGAATGTTAAATTTGGTCCCAATATCTTAACAAACAAACGAAACACAACAAATTTTGTTAAAAAATCGATTTTTTGGAAGATCGGTTCTATAGGAGCTATATGATATAGTCAACCGATTTTGTTCAACTTTGGCACATTGCTTAAGTGGTCTAAAAAATTTCCAAACGCCAAATCTGGTTACGATATCTTTATTAAAAAACGAAATATAGCGAATTTTTCTTTAAAAAAGTTATTTTGGCCGATCGGTCCTATGGGAGCTATATGATATAGTCAACCGATTTCAATGAAATTTGGTACAGTGATTGGGAACTATTAAAAACTTTCGAATTCCAAATTTGGTTACGATATCTTCATAAAATTATTCATCTAAAACGCTTTTTTTTTGTCGAGGTCGTCTCAAACACCCCCATGGGAGCTATATAATTTATCCCCGATATCAAAAAAATAAAATAAACTTGCCTCCTATGGAATAATATGGGATCTAATGTGAAAGTTTGGTAACTCTAGCTCTTACCATCTCTGAGATCTAGGCGTTCACACGGACAGACGGACAGACGGACATGGGTATATCGACTTCTCTATTCACCCTGATCATATTTTAGGTAACTTTGGGGTGTCTCCGACGTCTCCTTCTATATGTTACATACATTTTCGGCTTCCACAAACTTAATATACCCTTGGTACCATACGGTACAGGGTATTAAAATAAAAGCAATTAAAAAAATTTAATTTATATACTAATTGATATTTTATTACTTACTTATTAAAAAAATGTTATAGCATATAATAAATAATTTAGATTCTTTATATAAACAATAAAATATTAAATAAGTAATTCTTTTTAAATAAAACACAAAATCCAGTTTTTTTTTTGTAGTCAAAAATGAAATAAGCATTAAAAATCAATTTGTTTCTAAAAACACCCTTTTTTAAATTTCTCCATTTTATAAATTTTAAAGAAATCGCTGAAAATTATATAAGCAACTAAATGTTTCGAATATAAAATAAATTAATTGATAAATATAAGTATAAAATTATTAAAAAAAAACAATTTTATTTCAAAATAGTGAAATAAGTTGTATTGACAATAAAATTTTTTTAAAAGTTTAAAATAAATAAGAACATAATAAACTATATTGAAATAATGGCAGGTCAACCACTGTATAAGCCACCGTGGTTCGAAAGATATTTAAAATCAGTCTTAATTTTTAATTTCAATGATGATTGCTCAATAATTTTTATTTAATTTGTACAATAAAAATTGCAAATATTTTTATCAATTGTTTTATGCAGATAAAAATTAAGTAAAAATAAGTTAAAAAAATAAATTTTAAATCAAACAAGATATTTGTTTGCAAATCAATTAAATATAAATTTTTCAAAATATTTTTTTTTTGGAAATCAATTAAATAGTAATTTATTAAAATTTTTTAATTTATAAATTAAATTGATAAATATTTTTTTTTTATATTTTATATAAAATACATAGAAGTTATTGCGTAATTCTTAATTAAGTATCCTATTCAGGATTGCAAAGAAAGAGTTGAAATAAGATTTTTTTAATTAATAAATATTTTTTTATATATTTTTTAAGCACAAGCAGGAGTTATTTTATCATTTTCAAATTAGAAAAATCAAAATAAGATTTTAAAATTTAATTTTAAAAGTAATAAACCAATTCTGAGCTTTTGAGTTTAATTATATTTAAAATATATTTTTTAATGTGTTTAGTAAAAATTGATAAAAGAGTTTTAATTTGCAAAATAAAAATTAAAAAGTTTTTTTTATGAATTTTTCTATATAAAATAGGAGTTAATTTGTGATTTTTAATTTTATTCTTAATCCAGGCCTAAACATTATAGGAAAAATATAAGAGTTCTATAACATGTTTTTTTCTGAGAAATCAATAAATTAAAATTGATCAATAATTTTTTTTAAAATTTTTAATATAAAAAGTGAAAATTTAATTTTTTATTTGGTTGATTGATTTTTTAATAAACAAATAGTTTTTTATACAAAATAGGAGTTATTTCCTTATTCTCAATTAAATTTCCAATTCGACACTGTTAAGTAAAAATTCAATTTCGATTTTTTCCATTGATGTATATTTTTTTATATACATTTTTTTATATACAAAATAAGATTCAAAATTTGATTTTAAAAATATTAAAAAACCAATATTTTTTCATATATTTTTTACATAAAATAGGATTTTGTGATTTTCAAATCAAAAAATTTTTTTTTTCTATTTATAAATAAAATTGAAAAATATATTTTTATACAATTTTTTATATAAAATATATAAAAATACGAATTATCAATTAAGTATGTATTTCTTAGATTTCTTTAATTGATAATTATTTTTTTAATACATTTTTTTATACACAAATTGGGGTTAATTCATCATTTTCAAATAAGTAAAAAATACTTCATATAATCAAGTAATTATACCCTGTACCGTATGGTCCAAGGGTATATTAAGTTTGTGCAAGCCGAAAATGTATGTAACATATAGAAGGAGACGTCGGAGACACCCCAAAGTTACCTAAAATATGATCAGGGTGAATAGAGAAGTCGATATACCCATGTCCGTCTGTCCGTCTGTCCGTCCGTCCGTCTGTCCGTCTGTCCGTCCGTCCGTCCGTGTGAACGCCTAGATCTCAGAGATGGTAAGAGCTAGAGTTACCAAACTTTCACATTAGATCCCATATTATTCCATAGGAGGCAAGTTTATTTTATTTTTTTGATATCGGGGATAAATTATATAGCTCCCATGGGGGTGTTTGAGACGACCTCGACAAAAAGAAAGCGTTTTAGATGAATTATTCGTTTGTTTATGAAGATATCGTAACCAAATTTGATATTCGAAAGTTTTTTATAGTTCCCAATCACTGTACTAAATTTGATCGAAATCGGTTGACTATATCATATAGCTCCCATAGGACCGATCGGCCAAAATAACTTTTTTAAAGAAAAATTCGCTATATTTCGTTTTTTAATAAAGATATCCTAACCAGATTTGGCGTTTGGAAATTTTTTAGACCACTTAAGCAATGTGCCAAATTTGAACAAAATCGGTTGACTATATCATATAGCTCCCATAGGTCCGATCTTCCAAAACATCGATTTTTTAGCAAAATTTGTTGTGTTTCGTTTGTTTGTTAAGATATTGGGACCAAATTTGCCATTCGTGAGTATTTTATAGTTCCTAAGCACTGTACCAAATTTAATCCAAATCGTTTGACTAGATCATATAGCTCCCATAGGACCAATCGGTCCAAAAACACGTTTTTTATACAAAATTCGATGTGTTTTGTTTGTTTGTAAAGATATTTGAAATAACTTTGGCGTTCATATCTTTTTTAAGGTATTTAAGCACCGTGTCAAATTTTATTGAAATCGGTTGACTATATCATATAGCTCCCATAGGAACGATCGGTCAAAAAAAATTTTTGCTTAAAAATTCTTCTGGTTTTGGTTTTTTGTGAAGAAATCGTACTTTATTACAAGCTAGTGGTACAGGGTATCCTAAAGTCGTCCGCGCCCGACTTTACGTCCGCCATTTTTTTATTTTAATTTTACTTACAACTGGTGGAAATTGCGGTGCCAAGGTATGAGAAACTATCGACAAAGTCGTAGTCCAGGTCTTCCAAAAGACGGGCGAGACTCTACGTAATCTTTCGCCTAGACCTGCATACATCTCTCATAACCTCGTCAACTACTATATTGAATAGTAGTGGTGATAGGGGGCATCCTTGCCTAACACCGGTTCTTGTTTGGAAAGGTGTACTAATTTTCCCGTTGTATAGTACCGCCAAGTCAGCATCATCGTACATCGCTTTTACTATCGATACTATGTTGACTGGCACTCCTTTCCACGCCAATGCCCGCCATATCGCTGCTCTTTCTACTGAATCGAAGATAAAGCATAAGTCGCTTTAATAATTCACATGTTCCTATCACCGATATTTGTAGTGTATCCCACTGTCGCTGTTACTTCCTCTCAATCGCATCCCATTTTTTATTGTTGTTGTCGCTGCTTGTTACCAATGCAGCAATCTTACATTGTGCTCATTTTGACCATTTCGAGCATTGGAGCACTTTGTGCACAATCATGGCCACCATCATCATCATCATCATCGTCATCATCATCATCATTATCATCATCAACATTAGCCTCGCGTTGTTGGTCATTGTCAGCCAATGTCTGGGCAAGCATACAGACAATTTTGCTTGCCCCCGGCTGACTCTAAGCGTGCCCCCGGTTGTTGCATGCCACGCGTCATGGTTATCACAACGTTTAGCAATTGGCAACTACTTTGAGTTTTTGCTTCGTTGGTTTTTCACTTTTTTTTTTCCCCAACTCCTAGAGCAAAATATGCAAATGCAACGGGGCGATTAGAAATCCAAACAAAATGCGGACTTTATAGCAACTTTTTGTTGCACATAGCAGGAATAAATCATAGATCTGCTGAAGGCATTATAGTGATCGAAAGCTAATAGGCTTAAAGCCTATTAGCTGCCTAAAAATATCTAATTTTGATAAAAAAAAAGGATCAAAGATATGAAAAAATTGAATTTTTGATGCTGATAAATAAATATGAAAATGTTTATTACTAAATTTCTAACCAAGATCCCTATTCCTTAGACTCTATACATCCAAAATGCTAAAGATTTGTTTTTGATTTGAGCAAGCCACCGTTCGACAAAGTCGATTTTGGGTAAATCTGTAAGTGTCAAACTGAGCCAAATAATTATTTTGAATACAATTTCGGCACGGCTTCCAATTATTTTTGTATAAAAATCTTGAGAACTTACAAAAAAAGCAAAGCAAATCTCCGGAAACGTGTTCAAGTTTCAAAATGTGATCTTTCAGACGATTTCTCTCCTTTTGAAAACAAAATACCTTCAGCCCATTTCAATAGGTTAGGTTAGGTTGTATAGGCAGCTCAGATAGTGACTGAGATTACCCGGAAAGTAATGAGGTCCATTGTGTTGCCTAATTAAAATAAGGGGAGAAAAGAAATTGAAGAAAGGTAGGAATTGTGGAGGAGGATCAAAAACTGAACATCCCTAATCTACTAAGTCTCTCATGTTGCATACTCATTTTGAGGATTCGATGAAAGAAGCATATGTTTAAGATCATTTATCTCGAATTCAATAAGTCGTACAGATGTATTTAGTTTGTAAAAAATTTTAGATCTCAAAAAGAATTCATATGAATCAATACTAGAGATAATCTAGTAGGTCCCAAGTTAGAACGCTTTAAAGTCTTCCCGCTACTTGAAAAATCAAAAAGCAAAGCTCAAAGATCACTCCTTTCGAATAGATGTTCTTCTTTGAACTGCTTGGACTGCTTGCTTTGCGTATGGCTAGCTGTATTTTGGCTTTTGGTCACCATCAATAGTATCAGCTTCGTTACCAGTCTCTAGACAACTCGGGAAGTGCGTCTCCATTAGTAGATCCAGTGATTCTTGACTGTTTTTTGGTAGGTTGCGTCCGGTGCTTTTGATGCATCGCTAGCCAATACCTTGCGTAGTCTGAATGATTCACTGGTACTGACAAGGTTCTCACATAACTTAGTCCAAGAATCTCTTTGCTTTTTGCTTTGTTGCAAAGCTTCCTCTTTTCTCATCTGATCTGTTGTCCACCAAGCATATTTTATTTGAGCTACGGATGACCGGACAGGATTTGAGAAATGCCCAGTCAGTTCGTATAAGATTTCTATACGGAAGCGGCTTATCCCCGAATCCTTTCATATCGAAATGAATCCAGTAGTGTTCCGAGAAGGACTCTGAGTAAATACATGCCAATTATCATTAGAGAGGGAGCTACTGATCGACGCTAGGGTTACATCGATAACCTCTGCGCGGTCCTTATTGGGGAAGTTGGACTCCTTTCCTCGTAGGGGAGACAGACTGATGCAAGGTATGTGATGAGGTTGATGTGATCTTGGCTTTGCTTAATGCAATATCGCTGCTTGCCTATCAGATGAAAATATCCTTGTCATGTTAGTTCTTTTGCAGATTAAATTCAGCACATCTGCCAAAAGCACAGATTTCAGCGTGGAAAATGCTGGTGAGCCTGCCTGGTGGCTCGTAATATTTGGTCCTAGGTCCTACTACATCCATTGGTTTCATAGGGTAAGCTAAGCCTTCCCGGCATTAGTTCTACACGTAAAGATAACCCTTGAGATCTTATTTATCATGTTATCTACATGAGTCTTGAAGTAAAGCTTGGAGTCATAGGTTACTCCAAGATACTTAACTACTTGGCTTGTTTCTATGCTGCATCCCGTTAGGGTTATACTCCTCATTCCTCGCAGCTAATTTTTAATTTTATTTTGGCATCGAGGTAACAAGATTTTTTGGGGTTACATCATCTATTTTCGCCCCCTCTTCATGCAAAGTCTTTTTAAGGTTTGTCAAGGTCTCAAATTGATGATCTTTTCTATAGACCTTGTCAGAAAGTATTTCCCATAACAGCCATTACAATAATGGCATTTTTCCCGACCTGAAAAAGGCTTTTTTTTCTGTGCGCTCTATAAATTGGTGCCTAGTCTTGTTGGAAAGTCCAATTATCCCCTTAATGGTCTCCGGCAAAGTCAACAAGGAAACTGTCTAGAAGCTCTACAAAGATGTCTGACAAAGGCTACAAAGCACAATGGAGACTTCCCCTCATACCGAAAAGCTGTTCAAATCATAAGCGATCCTCGGCCGTGATTTCGCTTCACTTCTCGCCAATATTTGTGACAGTGGATGGGGCTATCCAAGCTAAATTTTTTTTCGTCCGAAAAACTTTCATTTCGAAATTTTGTGTTCCAAAATTTATATTTTTCGGCACAACCCAAGCTGGCGGTTATTTGACGCTTCTGCAACTTGGGATAGCATATTTAATGTTTTCGATGCCATTAAAAATTTGCTTAGTCCGTCTTCCAGATGCGATGATACCTAAGTGATCTTGTATTTCCAAGTAGAAGATATTTTTTTAAACCGCCAGACGAAAAATTTGGCTGTTACTAGGTCGTTGACCTTTGAAAGTCTATAACTATTTGGATTTTTGAGAAAGTTTGCATTCGTGTTTTAATGACGGGTCAGTCTAGAAATTGTCCAGAACGATTTTCGGATTCCATAGCAGCGACTTCAAATCCACCGAAAACAATATGTATTATATGCGTACAGCTCTATGTTGTTAGTAAATTTTTTTAATCATTGCCAAAGATCATTTTTGTAGCAAATTTTATGAACCTTGAACTTGAATATGCTAAGAAGCGAGATAGAATACTTTATTTTGGCTAGCAAGAGTATATTTTATTTTATAAAGGCTGTTGTTATAGAGTCACACAAGTTTAACTCATAAATAAATATAATATCAAGGAAATGGGCTTTGTTACGGGCTAGCTCTGATGTAAGTCTATCCATAATGAAATCTCAAACCAAACTCAACAAAAAACAACTTTAAACCTCTAAAAAAATAAGCTGCATATAGTATTTTACTGCATAGTGCTTATAATTCACAACAGCTTCAAGCTGAATGAGGGTTAGACTGTAAATTTTTTTTTTTTTAATTTTCGCAGCTTATAATAACCAACGTGTTAAAGCCATTTACTGCCTATATAGCAAGATTTTTCCATATATTTTAAGATAATTTTGAACATATTTGGAATTTATTAAAAAAGGAATATATAGGTTATATTAGATGGATTTTGCTTAACTTATTTGCGTTTAAATTAATTTTAATGGGCGTTTTAGCCAAAATGAATTTTATCAGAGGTCTCATGGAACTCGACTGGCTCAAAGTTTTTCAAAGGAAGTACATAAAAAACGTTTATTTTTCTTAAAATTTTTTTTTATAATTAAAAAGTAGAATTAATTCTTAGTTACAAAGGCTTTGTAGCCAGAGCAACGTAGGCCTTCAGTCTGTTTTTACCAGGCCTAAGTGGGAATCGAACCCACGACTGGTTTACTCTGCTCAGTAGTTCCAACCATTTAACTGCCAGCACCACAACAGTGGCCATTTAAAAAATTAAGCAGAGGCCTTCAAAAGTTTTATAGCTCTGAACTTTAAAAAATAAAATATTATTTATATAATGCATTATCTTTCTATTTAATTTCTTCTGGAAAAAATAAGTGTTCAGAGCCCCAGGTCGCTGCTTTTTTGAATCACTTCAAATCAGAGATAATTTTATTTAGGACAAGCGTAAAAATTGTTCATAATATGAATGAATTTAGCGAATAAACAAAAATTTCGTTTAGTTCAAAGTTAAATCAAATAAATTCGAAAAATTATAGAAAAAGCCGGTTTTAATCAGCTTTATCAGTTCAGCTACGTTGGGTATTTTGCTTACCAGTTAAAATACTCACTTTCGTTAAGATTTCGTGAAGTGAATTCACTTGACCTTGAAGGTTTTTTGAAACAATGAACCTTTTAATGTGAGTTTTAGGTGTAACTCGAAAAATATTAATTGAAAAAATGTAGAGATTTTTCAACATACCACCACGATCAAAAAGTTCCCGGAATTTATTCAGAAAAATACAAAATTGTTCATCGAAATCAAAAGATACACTTGGCGTGACGTTATAGCAAATAAAATGATCTTAAAAAGAATCAATTTTAAAATTATAAAAAAATATACATTTTCTTTTTTAAGCCCTTTTTCATTTGGCGTAATGTTACATTTGTACGACAAAAAATTAAAAAATAAAAAAATGGCTAAACAGTTTATTATTGTACTTACATAGTAATTAAGTGGAACTATATTTAGTAAAAAATTAAACAAAAATCGGTTTTATCGTCTAAAAAGTACAAGCAAAAATACGCTTGGCGTGATGTTACAATAAATAAAATGATCTGGTTTAAAAAGAATTAATTGCTTCTTTAAAATTTTAACTTTTTGAAGGCCATTTTCATTTGGCGTGACGTTACATTTGTACCCAAAAAATTTTCAAAAATTAACAACACTTTTAAACAGTTTCATTTTGTACCTATGTAGAAATTAATTACCACTAAAATGAGTCAAAACAATATACACAAAAATCTGTCTTATCGTTTAGGTACAAGTAAAAATACGCTTGGCGTGATGTTACAATAAATAAAATTATCTGGGTTAAACAAAATCTATTTCTACTCTAAAAATAAACATTGAAAAGAAAAAGTTTTTACTTAAAAATTATCAAAAGAAAAAACCTATTCCTAAGGCTCATTGTCATTTGGCGTAACGATACATTTGTACGACAAAAAATTAAAAAAAAAAATGTTTAAACAGTTTCTTTTTAGAAATTAAGGTGCCCTACATTTAATCACAAATATTTCAAAAATCTGTCATCGACTAAAAGATAAAGGCGAAAATACGCTTGGCGTGACGTTACAACAAATAAAATTGGCTTTTGACTACTACAATAAATTAACAAATTGCTATGAATTGGTCAAGACTTTAGGCATTAAACTTTTTAATAAATAAAAAAGTGTGATTTGATATATTTGTAATATAAACCTGTGCCCAGTAACACGAAAACAGCAAACCGAACCATTTTATTCGAAATCGTTTTTGCCTGCTACGGAAAACGGATTTTTTTGTCGAAATTTTCCTTTTCATTATTGATAAATTTGTATATTTTCCTCATTAATCAACAAGTCCTGCCCGGCTAACCTGCTGCTACTTAAGAACTCCACACCACAGTTCCAGCCCAAGCAGCATCGCAGCCAGCGCTGTTAAGTGTTTTTCATTATGCCGAATAAGTCGTTTCCGGATCATCCCATCCCATCCTTTGGCAGTCAACGCGAAATCGTTACCACAGACCACAACAACAGATGGGCCAAAATCGTAATTATGCTGACGATAACGTCATAATCATATAAATTTTATGATGACTCCTTTAACGGTTTTATCGTATTAGTTGCTGACAATTCTTTCAAAGAATCAATGTCTGCAAATGATTAATTTTATTTTTTAAGTCAGACAAGTCTTACCAAGTGGTGCAATATTACCAAAAGTTTGAGACATGTATTTCGATGGACTTGCTTTGACGAACTCAGTCTTGTGGTATCAAGACTGCGTATATCTCCGCTTAAAAAACGCTAAATCAGTAGGGAAGCCGAAGTAAAAGCTGTGTTGAAAGCTCTTCAAAGAATATGCTCCTGTGCCCTCATCCATTTTCGAACCATCAGTATTGATCGTCTGCTCGTTCCTTTTTAAGGGGGTTCTTTGCATTCAATCTTCTCTTTCTGTTATCGTTCTATTTCTGAACCGTGAAGTAGTAATCAATACCTCCGGTCTATACAGGTACGCCTAACTCGAGTAGGGTACTGCTATGACCACAAGTTGATGGCGTAAGAAGATTTAACTCCCGGAGTTTCGCTGCGCATCTAGCCGCCGCCGATTTAAGGAAAGTCCCACTGTTTCCAGGATCAGAATAGTTGTAGATCGCAAAGATCGGGAAATACCTAGGTAGGACGCACTTTGCACCCTCTGATTTGGTGCGATTTGGTAGTAGCCGCCTTCCACCACTCTATAAGTTAGGATAGATCTGACTTCTGATGTGTATAACCAATGAATTATATATATATATATACGGTTGCTGTCCACGTTTCCTACCAAACGTATGTTTGTAGTTGTAATAAGCAACTAACGCTCTTTTTATTTCTTCTTCCAAGTTTCTCTTCCACGAGAGTTTGTAGTCCAAAACGACACCTAAGTACTTCACCTCCATAGATCTTTTGAGTTGCGATCCACCGAGAGACGGTGGGGTGAACTCAGTGATCTTATGTGGCTTCTGAGGATTAACCCCACGATCGTTTTGTTATGCCCATCTAAGGGTGACGCCAAGAATGGATTCCAGTAGCTCACTGACAGTGAGCAGGAACTTACCCGTTAGCCACGTCGTCTGCACAAGCCGTCACCCTACATCCTGTTTGCTTAAGTTTATGAAAAAGGTCATTAAGAACCAAGTTCCACAAAAGTGGCGAAATTAATCTAGCTTTGTGGCGTGCCCCTCGTAGCTCTCTTTCGTGCCACCCCCGCACAAAGATCGGAGTTTATCATCCAGCTGCTGAACATGCTGCTTAGCCAATGGGTTACCAACGGGAATGAGCCGATTTTAGCAAGTACTGCCGTTATCGACTCGGACAAAACATTTTGAAGGCTTCCTCTATGTCGAGAAAAGCCACCAATGCAAACTCCTTTTGATGCAGGGCCTCTTCAGTGCTACCCACCATCGTATGTAATGCAGTTTCAACAGACCTACCCTTAAGAAACGCATGTTATGAACCGCTGAACATGCGTGGAGTTAGCTTGTTTCTAATGTGTAGATCCAGGATTCGTTCCATTGTTTTCAATACAAACGATGCTTGTAGTCTTTTGAGTACTTTCGAAAAGACCCCAAACGAATTTGGCGCTTTTTGTTCGAAGATTGTTCTAGCTGACAAAAACTTTTCGAATCGAACAGAAATTTTGACACAATGTAGCCAAGTCAACACAACTTTCAATTTGTGATTTAAATTTTTTTGTCACTCCATAAATCTACGAAAAAGTTCTTCCAAATTCAACCCAACTGCTGTTTCTCTATTTCCAAAACATTTCCATTCTCTTGTGGCTTACATAAAAAAAGCAATAAACTTACAAAACTCTGGACAACAGTGACAATAATACAAAACTTCCGAGCATAAATCTCTGTAAGCTGCGACTAATTAAGTTGACACTGATTTTTACTGTTTAATTCTCGCTCTTCTTCCGTGCTCTCTCTCCTCTCCCAGTGCGTCGTTTTACGTCACACAGTTACATGCTAGTACATTGCAAATTGTACAACCTATTAAGAGTTCGACCATAAAAATAGCTCTTTGCCATTTCTCCTCTATCACCGCTCTCTCGGTTGCAGAATGAAGCTTACATGGACTTTATGAGCATTCCTAATAAAATCAAGTGGTTTACCGTAAAAATTAAATTTTACTCTTGCAACACGCAACAACAACAATGACGTCTAAAATGCCCATGTAACATCAAATAAAAACTACAGCAACAAACAAACTGACATCCACCAAGACACCTCCCCCAAAAGTTTAGATCCCTATTCCGACACCGACCCCGAACCAGAAACGGACCCACCAATTTGCAGGCACATAAAAAGTGCCAAGTTTAAAACCCATGCAGAGTAAAAGCTTACATAAAAGTTGATATAAAGAATATGTGAGGGCGGCTTACAAAGTTTACAGGGGCGGATTCAGTAGGAAAACTTTGTGAAGGTGGTTCCAAAAAAAAATTTTTTTTTAATATTTGTATAATGGAAAACTTTTTGTCTCAAATAAGTTGACATTCTAAATGAATCGTCTATATGGGCTTTGAAATCTACGAGACTGATAGGAATTTTTTCACTTTTTTAAAGATATAAAATAATATATTGTAAAAACATTTTAAGATATTTTTTTAAAATGTGATACGAACTAATTCTTTATTTGTGTCTAGAAGCGAACTAGATGGATAAGAATCAATGATTTTTATTCGCTTATTTTAGTATTTTAAGAAACAAAATATTCAATTCATCTCTTTAAAAATTTCACGAAATAATTATATAGATACGAATTTTAGAATTTTTGATCCATTTCAGGACATTGAATAAATAAAAAATTTGAACATTTTCTTAGGTGTGTGGCTTTTTGTCTAAAATTCGTTCGAATTGCAAACGAATTATCCATATCTAATATAATATTAACGAGACGGAAAAAAATAAAAAAAATTTGTTTCGTTGGTTTTAATATATTAATGAAAATTTGTTATAAAAATGTTTTGAAATGTGCTTATTGAAAAAAAATAAGACGAATAAGAATAAGGGATTTTATTTCGCTTGTTTTCGGACTTTAATCCAAAAAAATGTTTAAAATAGAACAACTTCAAAAAAAAAATTTCATTTAATTTTTACAAAAATATTAAGAAATTGAAAAAAATCTCAATAAACTTTTACGAAAATTTCAAGAGATTGAAAAAATTTGTAGAACTGCTTAGCTTCAGAATAAACGGGACGGGAGAGAAATTTTTAGATTTATTTTTTCGTTTATTTCAGAATTTATAAGAGAAATTTTTTTCAATAAATTTCAGGAAATTTAAGAAAATTTAATTTGGTCAAGTTTGCAAAGATTTCAAAAGGATTTGTTATATAGCTCGAAAAATAAAACAGAGTGAATACGAATTTTAAAATATGGGCGATTTTATATCAAATCCATTGTTTTGCAAAAGTCCTAAAAAAATAAAAATTCGTATTAAAATAATCAAAATTGAAAAAATTTATTTTGGTTTTACTAAATTAAAACTACTTTTTTTCGAGGCATTTTAATTAACAAAGTTTGTTTTTGGGTCCAGTGGGTTCAGTGACAACAAAATTATTCAAAAATCATGCTCTATTTATAACTAGTGAGCTCGGCAGACGTTGTCCAGCCCAAACTTTTTGAATACTCTTAACGTGTATAAACATCGTAAGATTCTCTAGTTAGCTTATCTGAAAAAATATAAAATTTTTAGATTAGATTTGCAGCTCGATTCAAACTAGCACCATTATTAGTCGAATGTCGCGCTTTACGGGTCTGTCTTAACCAAATTCTTTCACGTTCATTGCGATCTTCACGTTCCTGGGCAGTACGATTAGATTGGTAATTAATTTGATTCGTTGCATTTCTTCCGGATGAAATACATCATGCATTGATCGATTAGGATACGCCATTCCCATTTGTCCTAATGCCTTATCACCCATCGCCAAGCATACATCTTTAATAATAAAACCTCCGTATTGACAAGCTCTAACACACGCAAAAATCAAAATTAAAATTCATCGACGGGTTCTTGAGAACATCCGTAACACGTAAAACATAAATTTCTTTTATATATATAATATTTATCAATATTTCTTCTTGATTTTGAACTCTACCAAACAAACGACAGTGTTGCATAAAGCAGAATATTCAAAATTCGCAAGTAACAAGTCCTGCTGACCCCCCAAGCCTGTCCCTGACTGCGCTCCTGCACTATAACAACTACGAAGAACCAGCAAAAGCGAAAGAGCATTTAAAACGATGCGCTGGTAAAATCCTTTTATTGCCGTTGTCGTCCTTGCCGCTTTTGTTGCTGTTGCAAGTACGTTCAGTTTAGGATTGGGTTCTCTTATGCAACTGTGCCAGCAATAAAGAGTTATAATTAGCAGTGGAAAAGCTGTCTAATAGACACTTACAACAAATCGGACAGAAACAAACAAGGATTTGGCTAACATCTGACAAAGACGCAGTAGCTGCAATAATTACGAGGGTTGCCAGGGAGTTAAATAGTTTATGGATGTGCGATGTATTTTTATTTCTTTTTGCCGAAAAAGGGTTCCGCACACTGCGACCAAAAGGTCTTTTGTACCATACCCTTAAATTAAAACAAA
Source organism: Chymomyza amoena (assembly GCA_037043745.1). Lineage (NCBI taxonomy): Eukaryota > Metazoa > Arthropoda > Insecta > Diptera > Drosophilidae > Chymomyza > Chymomyza amoena. Next base: position 46,421 of record JBAMAX010000085.1, read on the forward strand.
AGACTTTCCGCATTCCGCCTGAATAGCAATAGGTCTTTTGTTGGTATTGACCTGAGATGGAAGTGACTAATCCGTTCCTTTCCCATGTGACAGACTATGTCCCATATCAGCGCTGAGCAGTCACAGAGAATATGTCTGGTGGTTTCATCATCTTCTAGACAGAGTCTGCACTCTGAAGAGTACGATATGCCAGTTTTCTGTAGATGGTATCTGACAGTGTGGTTCCAGATAGGTAAGCTACCAGGAGCCTTAGTGCTTCCGCTCTGCGAAGACCTTTTGTCTTGATTGAATTCAAAGGTTTGACAAGCACTTTTGCTTGACGTAGCCCCGGTAAGAAGAACTAGTATCTCCTATGTTCTTCTCCAGCCCATTTGTTTATCATGGTAAACGGCACAGGAGATGTAGCCAGGGTGGAGGCACCCTGTCGTGCTAGATCGTCAGCGATCGTGTTACCATCCACTCCCGAGAGTCCAGGCACCCAACATAGCACGACTTTGTTCCGGGCGGACAGGGTTTGGAGTTAGTAATGGCATTTTTTAACCATTCTGGAGGAGATGCGCCAGGATGACAATGCCCTAATAGCAGCTTGGTAATCTGAGTAGTTCCCTATACCCTGCAAAGTTTTGGACCCATCCGCGAACCATTGTTGCCACCGGAGGTTTCCACAGGGGCTGCTATCAGCCCAAGTCTTCCGACTTGGAAGAAGAGATCTAAAATCCAAAGAACATTGTGCAATATTAAATTTTCAAGGCGCTCTGAGAGATATCTATGTGCGAAGTGAACTCTACAGGACTCTTGAAGGATTCAAAAACTTTTCTAGCGTCGAAAAATTTTAAACAAATTCTCCTCGGAATCACATTGGAGGTAACTCTCTTTCTTTGTTACCAGCTTATACCGACGGAACAGAGAAATTCATCTACGTCACCATTCCCTACCGAAACTTATTTCCGGATCCGCCCCTGACATACACACACACGCACACATTGTCCAAAAACATAAGCCTGCACACACACACACATCGAGGCAATTAAAGGCAACGAACGAACGATCACACACACACACATATACGGCATAAGTGTATTTGGGTGGGGGTACTTAGAAAATGGCTGCCATGCCATGGAGTTGTCAGCCATTTTGACATTATAATGCCAAATACTGCCGCCATATTTACTTACTTTTATATAGCTTTGTACCTTTCTTAGTATTTGTAAGTACTTTATGTAGTTAAGTTGACATTTTATTGCCATCTTTTATACAAAATGTTGCAAGCTACTTACAATATTATAGCACTTAATTACAGATAGCAGGCACTGTTATTATGTATCTGAAAGATACTTACTACTAAATAACCAAAATATGCAAATAAATTTATCTCAATTTTCATATATCATTATATATTATCATGAAAATTTTGCTTTAACTACACGCCACGAAAATTTTCATAATTATGTCTTGCATTGGTATGTGTGTGCTCTAACGAGTATCTGTGTGAGTATCAATGTGAGTATCTGTGTGAATTATATGGAATTTGATGGCGCGCCTGTCATTTCATAGGAATATATAGTTGATGCTTTTTGGTCAGACAATTCATCGATTAGTAAACAGCTCAACTACAAATGGCCAAAAAGGCGTAGCTGATTATAGCCAGAAATAAGCACACACACTAACACAGTAGTTGGTGTTAATTAGCACATGTGTGACATAATTGCACAGTGCACTATGATGATCATCATGATGTTATACATCGTCATGATGCTGTTTCTACGGCGTGCAAAGTTTACAAATATGACACAATTATAACCAAACATAACAGGAAACTTTATGCGTAATTCCAAAAAATAAAAATTTTTAGTTAGCTTCGTATACTTCGTAGATTGCATTATGCAATCGCATGGAAATGTTCAATGGAAAAAGGCTTTTAACGCACAGTGGAGCAATATTAGCCAACTAGCTGCGTAATTAAATCATTAAGGCTATAATTATGTGGATAGCGTGTTTTCAGCTGTTGTTACTGCTGGCGCCATCTACTATAGCTAGCAATTGCACAAATGAATGGGCAGCACTGTTTGCTTAACCAAATAGCTAGTAGTTTTTTTGTGACTCAAAGCAGTCGGAACGTAAGCTTTGAAAAGGCTTAAGTGTGTGTAAGGTGGGGCCTTAAGAACAGGTAAGTAAGGGTATCCAAGATATGTGTATTTAAGTAAAACAAATATTGATAGCGTAAAAGCTGATCATTACTTACTTAAGAATTAAAAACATTTCATCTCGAAAAGAATTTTATGTATAACGTTTATGCGCAAATAGTGCTGCCCATTTTTCGGGCTATTATTAGCTAGATGGCGCCAGCTTACTGTAATATTTTACCGCTTTTTTGTACCCTGTAATATATAGAAGAATTCATCGGAGACCCCCTAAAGTTACCTAAAGTATGATCAGGGTGACTTAAGAAGTTGACCTATGTCCGGCTCCCCATATGAACGGCTAGATCTCAGAGATGAAAAGAGCTAGAGTAACCAAACTTTCACATTAGATCCCATATTATTCCATAGGAGACATTTTATTTTTCTTTTTTGATATCGGGTCTACATTATATAGCTCCCATAGGGGTATTTCAGAAGATCTCAAGAAAACCCAAAGTTTTTTATCGATAATTCCTTTGTTTTTCAACATATTCTTACAAAATTTGACAAATTTTTTTACAGTTCCTAAACACTGTACTATATTTTGTCAAAGCTCCCATATTACCAATCGATCCAAAAAAACGTTTTTTATACAAAATTCGTTGTGTTTCGTTTATTTGTGAAAATATTTGAATCAAATTCGGCACTCAGATCTTTCAGTACCAAAGCAATGTGCGAAATTTGATCAAATTCGGTCGACTTTATTATATAGCTACCATTAAAATGATCGGTCCAAAAAACATTTTTGCTTCAAAATTCAAAAGTTTTCAAAGTTATGCTTTCTTTCGGGCGGTAAAAAATTTAATATAAAAATAAACGAATCGTCAAAATTTTTTTATTTGAACTTTCGTAATAATGATAGAAAATTTTAAAGGAACTTCATTCCTTAACCCAGATATGCCCATGCGTTTGTGTGCGCGTAAAAAACTATTTTTTTTGCATAGTCTCTTAAAAAATAGGTTAAATAAAACAATTGCATACTTTAAAATAAAAATTTTTATTGAGATCCGTGATTTTGGAGGCGTCCTATATGTAGGACATTGGGCACATATGCTATGATGAGTTATATATTAATTAATTAATAATTTTTAATAATATGCAATAAAACACTTAGTGTGTTCTCCTACATCGTATTTGATGCACCTGGTGGTGGTTTTTTGATGGCACAATGCACAGCGTGTTTGATTTTCCTGTGGTATCACAAGGTCATCAAAGCGGTCAAAGCGCAAATCTAGTCCTAATGAGGTATTTGTGCGTCCTTGTTGATAAGTTGTGGGCTTTCGGTTTTGGGTGAGCAAAGTTTGATGATGAGCACTCTAAGCACCCCTCCTGCTGCCGCATGCAGTTGTGTAGGTGGCAAATTGTCCAGTTGCAAAGTGTCTTAGGGTCCAGAATCCTCATCAACCACATTTCCTGTTGCGTTTGTTGGAGGAAATATTGTTATTTCTTCGGCTAATTCTGATGTTTCGTTGTCAAATTCCAAAATCGAGAGTTTCTTATGAAGAGTAACTCCTCTTTTTCCAAAAATAAATAATATTGTATTAATACCCAATAGACACGCATTTGCCCAATGTCCTATATATAGGACACCAATGTTTAATGTAAAATAAAACCCTTAAATTACAAAAAACTATTGATACTAGTATAACTATATTTTAAAACAGTTATTTCTCAATAACTTTCCATACACAAAAGTAATATTTCATTAAAAAAAAATTATTTTATATTCATAGCGTCTCTTAAAATTTTTCATTTGTTGAATTTCACAATTTAAATACTCGCGTCAGGACACATTGACAGAACAATTATAAATAAACTTATTTCACACGCTTGCGCTGTCTCTGCTGATTGCAAAAGCACTTAACATGCGAAGGTAACTTAACATTTGCGTGCATTATCGATCATGAAAGAGGTGTCCTATATGTAGGACATTGGGCATATCTGGGTTAATATAGCTAAATGACATTCTAAACAATTTTTTTTCATGAAACGGATTTTCGAAATTTAAAAAAAGCGCCTCTACTTCGCAAATATCTCTGGTTGTACTAAACTGATTTAGATAATTTTTGTATTTATCCATCGACAGCCACACAAAAAAACAATTTTTTTCGGGTCTGGAGGTCAGACCATGTTTACTATATGTTTTCGGGGTCGCTGAATCCGAAACCGAGGTCCAAAAAACCTCATACAAAATTTTATTCGTGTCCGGGGGTCAGACCATGTTTATTATATGTTTTTTGGTCGCTTAATCCGAATCCGAGGTCCAAAAAACTCCAGCATGTCAGGGCTTCGACATAACATCAAAAACTTCATAATATTTTTTACAGAACAAAGAAAACTTAACCCAAATGTGACGAACAAAAATTGAACCTGGAATGAAATAAAATTTTTAGCGCTCAAAAAAAGCGAATGGAATTTATTTATTATGGGGATATATTTCCCTTAAGATCGACGAGGATAAATGTACACTGCGAAAAAAATCTACTATTTCGTACTAAAAACTGAAATTCAAACTTGATATGGATGCAGGCAGGAAAAATCAGAAAAGTAGAATTTCCTTCTCACATCAAGTTTTCCGAGTTTAAGTTTGAAGTTCTTGAATTTAAATCATTGTTTCTTAAAAAATAAGGATGAAATGTTCTTTAAATATGCAAAAAAATCGTATTACAAGTTTTAATATTAATAAAGGTTTATAGTTAGCCATCAATGGCGTTACATTGCTAAAATTATTTTACTGCTGGCGCCATCTAGTTATTATATGCACAAAAAAATGGGCAGCACTGGTAGTTAACAAGGCTGCGTACTAGAGAGCAAAACCCCAAGAATTTTGAAAGCTTTTTTTAGCTACAGCTTTGATTTTTTCAGGGCTTTTTTGAAATGTTATTTGATACCATATAATGACACTAACTAACTGAGATTTACTTGGCATTGTATCTGGTCGTGTGAGCCGTTTAGAGATTAAGTAAGCTCCAATAATGGATATCTTTAGAAATTATGGCATGTTTTTTACAGCAAAAAAAAACTTCAGGTAATGTGCTTTGTTGAGAATTCATTTTGTTCCACCTTACAAATTCCAAATTCTACACCATAAATATAAAGTATTTCAAAAGACTTATCTCTAGACTTAATATTAGCATATAATGTATAATATTAATGCAATATACAGGGTCCGGCACTCAAGCGATGCCTCTGACGGCCCTTAGTTCGTCTATAATATCACCAACAAAATGAATACCGAGATACTTGTCTGCAATTTTTTGGAATTTGCATTCTTTTAAAGTTGGCTTTGGCTGCGTTTCTCAGGATTTGGATGGCCCAATCCATATTATATATACCATTATAATTATACTACAGTCTTTGCAGCATATTGATTAAGAGATGACACTGATATATTCCTGTAGTGCTGCCAACATGGTTTTAAATTTGAAGCTGTGTTTACTCTGGGAATGAGTTGTTGAGTCTCGGAAATCCACAATGTTGTTTTTGTGTGTTGTAACCGTGGTTGTTGCGGGCTGATTTCGAGCGTTGCTCAATCTTTGTGCCTGTAAAATTAAATGCAATTATAGTTGCTGAACTTTATATCAGTATTAAAAAGCTATATAAATACATACGTAAACGGTGAAAGAGAAGACGCACTCCATATCAGCTTGTCCTAGCCATGTCATTGCCATGTGATAGAGTCTTTTCTCTTATATCATAATTTTTCCCAAGTTAATCCATCCTACACGCCTGTTTAACTTTTTCAAATCATCCGACGATAGCAGTAGCTTCAAGTTTACTTGATCCACAATCGTGGAGGCGCTATAATCCACTGGAAGATACATGAATCGATGATGTTGCTCTTTTGTAATAACAGCGGCTTGGTGCTTCGTTTGAGCTACATTGCTCCCATTCCCAGAGTTCTGTAAAAATATAGAGTGTGAGAATTTGAACGAGAATTATCTAGAAACTGCCATACTTGCCTTACAAACAGCATCCAAGCGTTTTACCAATGCAGCACATGATAGAGGGCGGCTATGCACAGGCTCATTTGATACCAAGGTGCACCTCAGTGTATCAAATTTGTATCTTTTTACTGCAAGAATTTAAATTTTTATAACTATTTGACGATAGATAGTTAAGTGTCCACATTGTTAAATAGTAGCGGCTTGGAGCTTCCTTAAAGCTTTGCCTTAACCATGTCCTGAAATTATAGAAGATGTGGAAATCAGCACCAAAATTGATTAGAGACTTCAATACTTGCCTCATTATGAGCGGCCACCGTGTCGATGTCGCATCGTTATTTGGAACTTCACAGATGGGCAGCAACGCAGATCTCCATACTAATTCTACGGCAGCGCCACATGTGACCACATCTATTGAAAATTATTCGAACCGGTTTGGGCTTGGGATCATGGAAACGTACGCTCCAGCTGCAGCACGAGACTCAAATCCGGACAAAGCTAAAAAAATGTAATGCTCCCCAAGCCGACAAAGTCGCTTGTCCAGGTCATGTCGGCCATAACTTCGCTGGGTAATCGCAAGGGATCCTTTAAGATTGCGATTGTCAAATATATAAAGGGTACTGACCATAAGCCGAAAAGCGAGATTCGTTTTGAAAGACACATAACAAAAACGTTTAAAAATGCGGTATTGGATGGCCATTTGGAACAAATAAAGAGATCTTTTACAATATCTTCACTGGCCAAGCGTCAAGCAAAAGCTATTCAAAAGGTGAAGTCCATTAAAGCAAAACCAGATCAATGCGAAAACTGCTTATGCAACTGCAAAGTATGTGAAACGGGTAGTTTGGTGACCCAACATGATCTTCGTGCTGGAGCTTCAACCAGTAAAGCCTTAAGAGCTGACAAACTGGCTAAACCAAAGAAGAAAACTCCGAAAACTAAGTCGCTTCTAGAAAATGGTGCCAAGCCGAAAGACGAAAGTAAATTTGGAAAGGATTTGAAAAAAAAAAAAACTAGATACAAAAAAAATTTAAATGAACTAAGTTTGATTATTAGATATTGAATTTGTCTTAAAAGCTTAAATTTTTTGGATGTCTACTTCGTTATCTGTAATTCCAAGTTTTTAGTTTAAAGTTCCTTGATAGAAACCAAAAATATATATAACTAATCGTTTTAAGCAGTTGTGAATTATAAACAAACATTTCGCAATTGTAAATATGACTTTATATATGTAATAGGAACATAATGTACAATCATTTTTTAACCACCCTAAAGGACTCCGTCGCTCCGGCCGACAAACTTTTAAAGTTTAGAATTAACTTCTGCTTTTTAATTTATTTGATGAATTATAAGAATAAATACATTTATTTTGTTCATTTTTAACAAGTGTGAAACATTTATCTATTAAAGGTACAGTTAATTTTCATATTTACTTTTTGTTCTTAGCCATTGTTACAACTGGCGCCATCTAGCTATCAATTACCCATGAAATGGGCAGCACTGTTTGCTGTGATTTATTTAATAGTAGTTCAAACCGTAAAAACTCAGATGACGTTTTACTTGGGATCTTGGATCATGTAAATTCTCCGCAAGGGTGTTTAAGTTTAAACTTAGCTTAGATCATCTTTGCGAGAATTCCACTGCCTACGAATTTTCTCTTAAGAATACTACTTCTTATATTCTGGGCTCCTTAGTGGAGCATGGAGCTTCTAGATTTTTCTTTTAAAAGCATTAAATTACATACTTTTGGTCAATAGTTCGCTACATATCAACCACTGTGCCAGCCAGGCGGACTTTATTCGTTCATGGATGCAACTAAATCAGCGCAATTCGCAAGTTATCCAGCCATATCTAGACGCATCGCTACCGACCAAACTAACCATTTCGAGCCACATACATCCAAGTCGAACAGGTTCAATAGCAAATACATAATCCAAAACAAGTTTGCCACCAAATGGATGCAGAAAAAAAACAACCCAAAAGGAAGCATGGAAAGTCTGGCAATTATAGCCACGGAAATGCGCCTTCAAAGCGGACCAACTGTCTGTCCAACTGTCGCTTGATGCATTTCGAGAAGTGGCATCAATAAGACGCAAAAAGTGCCAACCAGACCAAGGAAAAAAAAGCTAGGTGAACTGGTTTAAATGGACTCGCAGCGATGTTAGCCTGGCTTATGGACTAGACGCAACTATGATAAATGAGATAATGCAGCTTGGCAGTCTCGTCCGATCACCTGGTGAGTTAAAAATGGTTTTTCTTTTTTTGTTTTTAGCTGCTTTGGCGTTGAACCAAGGCTGCAAACCGGTTTGGAAGTGAACCACTTTTTAAAACAAATATAGGAAAGCAAAAGTGAGGAAGAGTGACTGCAGTGAAAAATTAAATTTGGTTCTACAATTTTTGGTAAGAGTGTGCTCTAAACAAGATTTTTTTAATTTGATTTAAGAAGTTTACGTATGTACTTTAAGAGTTAAAATGGACTTGATTCAAGATGCAAATATTTTGAGTCAAAATCTTGAGAATTTGTTTCAAAAATATTTCATACTCATATGTAGCATTTTGTTATCTCAATTAAAGCTTAAAATATGCCTGAAACAAGGCGTTTTACGCTATGAAAATTGTTTGTGCAAAGGAGTTTGGCGGTCTTCGCTTGTTAACCAACAGTGCTGCCCATTTTTGGAGCACTTGATAGCTAGATGGCGCCAGCAGGAATCAAACGCCATTGATGATTTTTTGTTTTTATTTTTTAAGAAATTATGGTCTTAATTTATGAACTTCAGACTTAAAATTGATATACCGATGTGAGATTGAAATTCTACATTTCTGGATTTTCGTGCTTGCATCCAAATCATGTGTGGATTTCCCGTTTTTATGTACGAACTAATATTTCAAAAAAGCACTGAAGAAAACAAAACTGCCGGTACGAAAAACTTTCAAAATTTCTTTGGAAAAAAAAGCTTTGCTCTCTAGTACGCAGCCTAGATAACTACCAGTGCTGCCCATTCATTTTTAGGCTTGCATCCAAATCAAGTTTTAATTGCAATTTTAAGTACGAAATAGTTGATTTTTAACTCAGTATATATTTATTCACATCGATTCAAAGCGAAACACAGCTTCATAATAAATAAATTCCATTCGCTTCTTTTGAGAGCAAAAAATTTTTTTTTATTCTAGTTTCAAATTTTGTTCGTCATTTTGGGGTTGAGTTGACTTTTGGTCCTATTTTCCATTTTTGGAAACTATTGCTAATATTCTTCTAGAGCAAGTGAACCGACTCTCAAAATTATTTTTTGCAAAAAATGGAAATTGTTTTCGCCCAATGTTTCGAAAAGAACCAATACTATTTTATTAAATTCTTGAGCTCAGTTCGCAGAAACGCAAAAAACCCTGAAAGAAAGTCAAAACGCTTTAAAACGCTATTGCTAATGCAAAGAATTTAGCGCTCTTCTCTTGTTAACCAACAGTGCTGCCCAATTTTTCGAGCACTTGGCAGCTAGATGGCGCCAGTAGTAACGTCATTTGTTTTATTTTAGTGTTAGTACAATATGTGAAACTGTAGCAAGAGTTATTTTGATAGCGAACTGGGTGAAAAATTCCTTTCAAAAACTTAAGAAAAATTGCTTATGAATTTATAAATAGCGGCCATATATATTATTTTTCAAATATAATCAATGGGTAATTCAATTATCTTGTGAATTGAAAAAATTATTGAAATCAGTTTAGTACATCCAGAAATATTTTCTGTTAAGAAAAATAATATAATAATGAAAAGTGCCTCTTTTTTTCCTAGTTTCGAAAAACTGTTTTTTTTTTTTTTTCGGAATGTCTTGAAACCTTTTTCATGAAAAATTTTTGGACTTCATTTTCAGTTTTATGCTGCTTGCAGCTAGTAAGCTGAAAGATAAAAACATATTGAGGATACAGTGAATCATAAATTTAATAAATTTGAGAGCTATTTATATTGAGGCCGACTCTATATTTTTTTTTAAATTATGTTTAGATATCTGAAATTTTTTGCACCATACTTTGTTTGATTGGAAATAAGATTTTAAAAGTTAATGTAGAACAATACAGTCCAAAATGGGGGGAAAAAAATATGACTTTTCTCTTAATTTCGAGTCCATCAAATACTTTCTGATCTTTAAAGATCTTAAATTTTACAGGCATGCAGGCGGTGGGTATAAAAATCTGTCATACCAGCGGCGGTCACCTTTATAAAACAGCAAAAAATAGCTAAAGTACAAAAATATTTGGGATTCTACTTGCAAACTTTGCCTATCCGTATAAAAAATAGCTCATTTTCATTTTCACATTTTCTTTTTGTTTTTAGCGCTTTACCAAAATAAACGTTTTACCTGCTGTCGCCATCTAGCTTTAATTGCTAAGCATTATTTAAAAGATCTAACAGTTTAGGAAATCAAAAAGAAACCAACTCGCAACAAAGACACACATCCGAAGATCAGATTCTAGTTTTTTTTCATAATGTAAAGATCGTTGAATCTGAATTAGATGCTGAAAGCCCAAAAAGCTCAGGCAGGCGCTATCTGGCTATCAATTGTCCAAGAAATTGGCAGCACTGTTCTGTACTGAACTATAAATAGAAAAAATAAAGAAAGTTCAATAATAAATAAATTTGAGTAACAAAAAGGGTCTATCGGTTCAGAGAATCAAAAAAAAAGCAGCCTATTCAGACACATATTCAGAAATCATACTCTGGTATCCTTGCAATATCAGGATTCTGAGCCAAACTTATATCAGAACCACAATGTGCTTAAGTTCCAGATCTTTTTTTTTGTAGTCCTGTGTAATCTTTCACAATACAGTTGCCCCTTTCTTAACCCATTTAATATGAGTTATTCTCTAAGACTATCTATCGGCTATCAACTTTAATATGAGTTGTGCTCTAAGACTATCTATCAGCTTTCCTTGTTGCCACTAATTGAAAATTGGGAAATCAAATTACTGGTTTAAGGAATTTTCATAATCTTTTGGATATTTCGCAGTACTCCTCGTAATTGCAAGATTACATATTTAATACAAGTAGAGCACCAATTTTTGTTGTTTGTTTTTGTTTTCTGAACAATTGTTGCATATTTCTTGATATCAAAAGAAACAAGATTAGCGCCCGCCCAATGCTCCAGTACATTGCATCCTATTATAATTGTGACACTGTGACAGGACAGTGGTGTAATGTTCAAAAAAAAAAAGGGGGGCCTTGACGAAAATTTTGTATTTTTAGCAGCATTAAAAAATCACAAGCAAAATTCTTATGGCTTAGATATTTGTTTTCTGTTGTGCAGCTTTTTAAGTAAACAGTGCTGCCCATTGAAATCTAGATGGCGCCAGCAGTAACAGCAGCTGTTTAGTATTGTAAAAGAAGGCTCAAAAACGACATCTGCTGAAATAAAATACTTAGTTGATAAAACTATCAGGTTTTGTGTGGGGCGTTGTTCTAAGTTTCCGAATTTTTGTATTTGGTGGTAATATAAGCTGCTACAGCTTTTGCATTATTTATTTTTCTTTATTAAACTTGGAGTCATGATTTTTACATTAAACTTGTTGGCAATAAAATGAACTACCAATTATAGCTTAAAAAGCAAAAGTTCGTAGATCTATTGGCTCAATTACAATGGCCACCTTAAGTTCAAAAATGGAAATATTTTTTGGTGTTTTTCGTATTATTTGCGACTATTTTAGAAACGGCTGGTTTTGGTTCGGAAATACCCGAATAGTTTAGGCTGGCGCTACCTAGCTATCAATAGTGTACAAAATGGGCAGCACTTTTTGCTTACAAAATAATTTTACAGTTCTTTTGTTTTGATGCTTTTTGCGATGCTGCGTATAAAATAAGTTGTAATTAGTTTTTGCAGTGGTTTTTTCCAGGCAGCGTACTAAACTTTTAATATAAAAAATAAAGAAAATTCAATAATAAATAAATTTGAATAATAAAATTGATCTATCTGGTTAAGGAAACAAAAAGTAATCGACTCATAGCAAAGACACACATAAGGAGGTCAAATCTTATATCTTTTCATTATTTTCAGATCTGAATCAGATGTCAAAGCCCCCCACAGCTTGGGCTGGCGCCATCTAGCTATCAAGTTTCAAACGGGCAGCACTGTTTGTCTTGATGTGTTGTCTTGATGCTTTTTGCGATAAGTTCCAATAGCTTCTTTCAGTTCTTTTTTCTTGTCTGCGTACTGAACTTCAAATTGCAAAAATAACGAAAATTCCATATTTAATAAATTTGAATAATAAAAATTGTCTATCTGGTTAGGTAGCCGATTCATAGCACTGATACACGTGGCGAAAGTAGTCAAGACGTACCTCGAAACACTGAAATGGGAAACCTCACTGAAATGGGAAACCTCACCCGCCATACTCTCCAGATGTTGCTCCATCTGATTACCATTTATTTAGGTCGATGGCACACGGCCTGGCGGGCCAGTGCTTCGATTCTTTTGAAAAAGTGAAAGAATGGATCGATTCGTGGATCTTATCAAAGGATGAAGAATTTTTCCGACGCGGGATTCGTTTGTTGCCTGAAAGATGGGCCAAAGTAGTGGAAAGTGACGGACAATACTTTGAAACATAAATAAGATACCATTTTTTTTATATAATTTTTAAAATTAAAAAAAAAAACGGTGAGAGCAAAGACGTAATATTTTTGAGATTATTGAATCTGGATTAGATGTCAAAAACCAAAACAGCTCAGAGTGGCGTCATCTTGCTATCAATTGTCTCAAAAATGGGCAGCACTGTTTGCTTCCAAAATAATTTGCAGTTCTTTCTTTGCATGATGCTTTCTGCAATGCTGCGTATTGGCCTTAAGGAACCTAACCAAGTTAAATAACTTTCGAAAGTATTATTTTATTAAGTCTTTTTATGGAAATGGTCCAAAGAGCTCTAGAAGGCTCTACCAAATAAACAGTTCCTTGGCCCCTAGTTTGTTGTATATCTAACGCCACTGTCCAATCACCCAGAGCAAACTTGTCAACAAAGTCGACGTCGCCGTCGACGTCGTCGTCGTCGCATTGCCGACAATTCAAAACTTGGCCCGAACCAGATTCCAAACAGCTCCCCAAACGTTGCCAACGCAATCGTGGCCAGGCAGTTAAAGGCAAAAAAATAAGCTTAAGTTAAAAAATTATTCATTACGATTTCCGCGCACGCGGAACTCAACAACAACAACAACTGTGAAAGAAACTTTTCCATGAAAATGTTTCAAATGTTCATTTGAATCTGAATCCGAAGGCGCGTTTGTGTGTGTGAGTATCTGTGTGAGTGTATCTGTGTGTGGGCGTTGGTTTATGTGCGGTTAGTGACTGGTTAGTTCCAAGATTTTTGGTAGGGGCTGTCACTTGGTTTAGCTTTTGGCTCTAATGCTTCGTGTTGTTGTTGTTGCCTGTTGGCAATTGACTTTGAATAAGTTTCGCATTGAAATGATGCCAATTTCTTGCCTCTATTTGTTGTTGTTGTTATTGTTGTTGTTGTAAAGTTGCGACAGTGACGCAGATAATTTGCAACGTACTTTTGTAATTTTAATACTCTTTGGTGAAAGAGCAATCTTATAAGTCGACCATATTAAAGATCTTAGTTATTATGTAAAAAAAAGTAAAGCGAGCCATTACGATTATTAGATTACGAAATGAGTTATCGATAACAAAATATTCGATTTGACTTAGAAGTTTCTATAACAAGCCATATCTGCTAAAGGAATAAAAAAACTAAACATTTTTTGAATAAAAGAAAGTTTTAGTAAATTTACTTTTAAAAAAAATTAAAAAAAAAAAATTAAATTATTTAAGATTTTGTTTTTATACCCTGTACCGTATGGTACAAAGGGTATAGTAAGTTTGAACAAGCCGAAATTGTAGGTAACATATAGAAGGAGTCTTCGGATATACCCCAAAGTTACCTAAAATATGATCAGGGTGACCAGAGAAGTCAATATAGCCATGTCCGTCTGTCCGTTTGAACGCCTAGATCTCAGAATAGATTCCATATTTTTCCATTGGAGACAAGTTTATTTTATTCTTTTGATATCGGGGTTAAATTATATAGCTCCCATAGCGGTGTTTCTGACGACCTCGAAAAAAACCAAAAGTTTTAGTTTAGTTTTAGTCGTTTGATCATATAGCTCCCATAGGACCAAACGCCCAAATAATTTTTTTTATACAAAATTCGCTATATTTAGTTTTTTAATAAAGATATCATAACTAGATTTGGCATTTAGAAGTTTTTAAAAGTACTTAAGCCAATGTACAAATTTGAACAAAATCAGTTGACTTTATCATATAGTTGCCACAGGGCCGATCTTCAAAAAATCGATTTTTGAACAAAATTTGTTGTGTTTCTATTGTTTGTGAAGATATTGGGACTAAACTTGGTATTCTTAAGTTTTTTATAGTTCCTAAGCACTGTACTAAATTTAATCCAAATCGGTTGACTATATGCATCATATAGCTCCCATAGGATCTATAAAATCTAAAAACGATTTTTATACAAAATTCGTTGTGTTTCGTTTGTTAAGATATTAGAACCAAATTCGGCATTCAGATTTTTTTAAGGTACCAAAGCACTGTGTCAAATGTGATAAAAATTTCATTTTCAATTATCGAAATATCGTTTAGTAATTAAAATTTTATACAATTTTTTTTTTAACTTTAAATAAAATTTTAGTCATCCTACATTTTTTTCGAATTTTTTAAAAAATTGAAGTGCAAAAAATCCTCTACATTATCATATAGATACATATTTTAAATATTTTTTATCAAGAACCACTTTTGGTGGCAACGTATAAATCTTTTAATGATTTGATTTTTTTTTTTAATACAACCTTTATTTTATTTGTTTATTATCGCTAAAAAGTTCACTAACCGGGCTTGTGATGCGGATTAGTTCATATTAGTTTGTTTGGGCAGTTTAAATGCCTTTTTCCTTTTTTTTTTTGTTTTAATTTTTTGTTCTAATTTATCTGATAATTTAAGACACTCTACTAGTGCGTGTTGGGTTATCACTCTAAGGAGTTAAATATGATCCAATAAATATGACTCCAATAACCCAGAAGGTATTTTTTTTTAATTTTTCGAAGTTGCTGTACTCGCATGCTATTTCAAGAAAAAAAGGACCCAGAATGTCAACTAACTTAGATAAATTTAAAAATTATTAGCTTTAAGGGCTTCTTTGACTTTATTTCAGAGCCCTAAGCGTTTTAGGACTATAATAACAAAAACAAAAATATTCCAAAATATTTTCAACATCTGTCAAAGAAAGATATCGATAGCTCTTATTTAGAATTAAAACTTTGAATATTTTCGAGGTAAACAATTTCGGAATATTATTTTATAGAATAAAGGTTTCTTCGTGTTTTTTAATAATAAAATACAATATATAATATTTTACAGCTTTATAAATATCACAAATGTTCACAAAAATCAAATTGTCACTCCTCAAATTGTCAAACTCCTTAAATTGCTTTTTTTTTTGTTAAATTATTACTATATTTTTATTATTTCACCAATAAAACATCTTGGGCTTGAGATACACTGAAGTTCTTGAAATTTGATGTCAAAAAACGAATACTCTTTTTCTATTGAACTAATTTTGGGAAATTTCAATACTTTTCTTACGAGTACAACATTTTCTTACGAATTTTTTTTGTTAATATTGACATCTAGATGGCGCCAGCACTAACTGCAGCTGCTTGGTACAGTAAACGAAGGCTTTAAAACGACGTATGCTAAATTTTGAAACTCTGTTACTCGGTACTCAAAGTAATTTTTAATTATTTTCTAATTTAAATTATTATTTCACCAAAAGACATCGTTGACTTGAGATGAATCTGTATCTTACACTGAATCTCTTGAGCTTTGATTTTAAAAAAACGAATTCTTTTCATCTTTTGAATTAATTTCAGAAATTTCAAGCGTTTTTTACCTTTTCAAACGAATTTAAGATTTTCTTATGAATCTACTATTTTTTTCTTTAATAAAGTGAGAAATTGTAATTAATTAATATTTACCCCAGGTGAAGCTATCCAGAGCAGTTGCTTCTCCTATTTTTGACACCAAACCCTGCTTTAAGTCGATAGTTTAACAGATTCTTACTACAGTTCTGTACTTTAAAGAATATTATAATATTAATATAAGCTTTAATTTCACGAACTGATATCTTTCAAAGTGTAGCTATTAATTCCAAAATTTTGGGAGCAACATCTTAGCTTGACATATAATCGATTTTAATCGATCGATTAAGACATCACAAAAAATATCCAACATTTATCATAGATTGTATAGATTATTGTTATTATAGATTAGTATAACATATTGGTAAGTAATAGTAGAAAGTTTTTCTTAAAAAATTTGATCTTTTCTTATTTCCTTCAATGATCTTGGAGACGTCGTAAAATTCACCATGTTGAAAAAGGAATTGCTTAAATTTACCTCCATTTCTTTATATTAAAGTTTTGAGAAATCTTACAAGGCAATTAGTTTAATTTATTTTATATTACACGCTCTTGAAATCATGAATATATTTTCCGAAATAATTTGCTTTCGTTTTTATTCAAATAGATGCAATTTACCTTTTTGATGAAGAGTTACTTCGAGCGATGATAAGAAAGTATCAAAACTATTGCTACGTTTGAGGGAACTATGAATTCTGAACGCTTAAGTGGAGCATAGAGCCTAAAGATTGAGGGAACAACCTCTGTTCCATTTTAGATAAAATGTGCACTAAGAACACTAAGAATTTCTTATGATAGACCGAAAGGGAAGAAAATGAAGCTGCTTCTGTCAGCATTGAATATCAATTCAGTCCAAGATATGCTTTAGACATGATCTCATATCTTAACACTTATTTCTGCAGAGCATACAAACTTCGACGTTACTTCATTTAAATTTTTGCAGCTTTTCTGGTTAAAGTTTTTGGACTGTAAACAACTGGAGGCATTTGAAGTTGCAACCGCACTTTACTTGATTGTTATTGTAAAATTTTTTGTCTTTATTTTATTTTTTTTTGTATTTTTATTCTGCTTATTATTATTTTTTGTAATTTATTTCGTAACTCGCCTAACTGCCCCTGATGGCTTCAAACTGGCCAAGAGATAAAGACTGTTGCGGTGCTGGAAGGCAGCAAGGGGCTGCCAAAGCCTCCACTTGTTGCCTCCATTGGAGGGCTCAAAACTTTGTCCATCATTTTAATCAAAAAAGTTTTGACCTGGCCAAGTTGTTGGTGTTAAAAATGTGTTAATTGTGCTAGAGCAATATTACAGCACTAAACTATATGTAGATACAAAAATTTTAAAATAAAATTTCATTAAAAGTTATAAAAAATCTATTAGTTTAGGCAATTACGCTACTTGTAAGCCTTAAGGGCTAAAAACAAATATGTTTACAAAACTATTTTAGATTTTATTTTTTAATGCAGTTAATAATTAAGTCGCACTTAACTAATAATTATTTATTACAGCTTATTTTATTTAAACGAAAAATTATATAAAATTATTGTAGAACATATGTTTATATTTCAAATTTGCATATGCAAATAATAATAATATATTACAAAATGTCTAAACAAATATTACACATACGCAGCGTTGTTCAAAAGCAAACAGTCTAAATATGGTTTGTAAATTTCGTAGGGCTGCGGACACGCCCACTTTGAAAAGCGCCCACACTTGAGTCTTGCAATGGTGTTAAAAGTAATTAATATTTTAATAAGTCAGTTGGCTCATAGCGACTGGTAAATACTCTATACAAATACTCTACTGCTTTGGAAACGATAAATAACATAATCCAATGCTCCTCTTGTAGTTTTCCTTTATCAAAATATAATTTTTAATTCTTTAGTTGTCCGACCAAATGGGAATCCTGGTTATCGCAATATCCTTGTACTACCAGCGCACTGTAATAAATAAGTTTCTTGAATTCGTTACCTATACGCTCAAATTGGGAACCTTTGAAAAGGGAGCTAAAGCAGTAGCAGAAGCTAGGTTAGGTAAGATTGTATAGGAGAGCTCAGTAACTGAGATCAACCAGAGACCTTGAGGTCCATTTTGTTGCCCTATTAAAGAAGGGGAAGAAGGGATTTGAAGAAAGGGAGGGATTGTGAAGGAGGATTAAAAGCTATAGGACATCCCTAAACGTTTTAGCCTCTCATGTTGCAGTACCATTTTGAGGATTCGACGAAAGCAGCCAGTTTCGCTATGGGCACATAGGCTTGACTATACAAATCTTCAAAGAATAGTTTACCCAGAAACTGGGTTCGTCGCCTTAGCAGTTTGGATGCTTTCTGTATGTTCTTCGTCTCCGCAGTTGCGGCAGAAATCGTGATGGGGAACGTGCAACCTCTCAGCCTATTGTCTATGGTGCAATGCCCCGTTACAACGCCTACCACAATCCTACTATAGTCCGGTTTTAATGGAAACGCGGGAGTTCAGATTTTCGCTTCGGACACCTTATCCCATTCTTTTTTCGCCAGAGCTATAGGAGTCTCCCTGATTTGTGATACGACATCCTGTAATGGTCTCTTTATCTCCGTAACCGCAAGCCGTTACCAGACACACCTGAGTTACCCGGAACCCAGCTGAGGGTTATTGAGTGGTGATGGATACTATTGAGCACTAGCGTCATGATACGGATTAGTTTACTCTTTATGGTAAGCGATGACAGAGCTTTAATTGCAGTCGGAATATCGGTAAGAATTACACTGTTCCATTGACTTTCGTCCAAGGTGACAATATAACCGGTGTCTTTTTGGATTTTATTTAACGTGGTATGTTTCTTTGCAGGATAAAAACCACGGCGTTCAATTATGCAACTTGAGTGTACATATAACACAATGAGTTTGGATTAAGCGCCAAACTAACGCCCCTCAGAGCAATCAACCGAGACTGATATTTCTTTGGTACCAAGTTGATCGCATGTATTCGGGCATGCAATTCCCCCTTGGTGAGTGGCGAGATGTATCTATCAGCTCTTCTGTTTCATGGCTAGCAGCACCCGGATGAGATCGCAACACCACGCCGAGCCAAGTTGACTCTACCTGAGATTTGGGTTTCAACCACGGCCACCACGATACTCCCACCAGATGGCCGACCTCAATGAGTACGCTTGGAAGTATACTTAACCCGTGGTACCGAAATTAAGGGCTCGGTTGGCGCTCCCCTTTCAGTACCGACAGACTCTGATTTGGGGAGCCCCGCCAATTTTGGCATCAAATGCCCGGGACTGGTCACCCATCTGCCATCCGTGTTTCAATCATCCGCCGACACCGCATAAAAACGACTTCCTGTCAGCATCCACTCTCCAGTCGAATGTGGCCAACATTTACGCTCTCTTGTCCAACTTAAAGCATCACGTCACGCACCCATTTCCTGACAATTCCCATTTAGTCGCCTCTACCGACAAGCAGGGCAACACTGAGGTGGATATTCTAATCGCGCCACCCCACGGGACGTCCAAGGGGGCAATAAATCTAGCCGCTTACCAGACTCATACATCTTCGAACCATCAGTATAGATGGGGCATAAGTGTCCAGATTTAGTGTTAGCTGTTTGTCGAACGCTTTACACTTTTGCCATTATGCATTTATGCGCAGCCCAAAAATAATAATGAAATATCAGTTTGGGTTTATGAAAAGTCATGGAACTGCAGAGCACAGGCATTGAATTGTGGGAATTATTAGTAGTATTTCTTGACATTCAAGCAACCTTTGACCATGTCTGGTATTCTGGTAATATGACAAAATTGCTTTCCCTTTACTTTTAAAATCATATTTAGAATTTATATGTTTTTGTATCATATCGATAGCTTTATATGCAGATTAAAGGTGAAACATCTGCTCTATCCATATTGGGGTCTCCTGTACTTCTTCTTCTATCCAGTGGAGCATAGGGCCTAAAGGGTTCTCCTAAGCCTAATCAATAAATTTCACCCATAAAAACAATTTGCTATGAAAGTTATAAGGCGCAGCTTTTGTTACTAAGTTTCGTTTTGGATAAGAGTTGTGATCATATGAATACTTAAAGCTCTAACCAAGTCTTTTCCAAACTCAAGCTAATATCCTTGTAGTGCCGTTACAAACCACCCTGCCCCCTTTACTCCAACCACCTTATTGATTTTAAAAAGTTGCTAACCCCCTAAAGAAAGCACACACACAAAGACCCCCCAGCAGCCTAGTGCTTTACAAATGTCTGTAATTTGGCTTATAATTTAGTTCCGGTTAGGAAGTTTCATTGCTGAATGTAACAACGCTCAGTAAAGCAGAAAAACTTTTTAAATAAAATATTCGTAATGCATGTTCAATGATCAAAAGCCGAAACTCGCGATGTTTTTTGCCAAATTAACAGCAAATGAAAATAACTAAGCCGCACACGCCATTAATATCCGAGTGGGAGGAGTGAGTGAGTGTGAGTGTATAAACGAATGAATGAATGAATGAGTGTGTGAATGTGTGTGTGTGCATGAGTGAGTGTGTGTGTGAATGTATGTGAGTGTGTGTAATTACCACTTGCCGCTTCACTTCAAAAGCTGCCGCGTGTCATGCGCTGCCAGTGGCAATAAAAAGCCTTTCAAATCTAATACAAATTAAAACTGAAAAGAAAGCAACAAAAATACCCAAGTAAAGCAGGAGACAGGAGCGGATTTGAAAAAAAACGGGCACTATGTTCTAATTTTATTAAAAAAGAGTGGGAAGTAGAAGGACTTGTAAGCTGGGTATATTTGTGCGGGTTTTAGCGACCTAGCACCTGCGAGCTGTGAATTCGCTACTGGGGCGTAATTCGGGGCGCTATTTCCCGCGCACAGTCGATTCGCCACTATCAACAGCTAGAAGCAACGAAGGTTTAAGATATTCTCTGCGGCGGAAATCGGCTCAGGACTTTAGTAATAATAAGGAATACACATACGGGGCTTTCCAACAAGAGGTGTTATTTTGAATCACCCGGTATTTCGGTAGCTGTCGCTTTTGAAGCTTTTATTCTTTGACAGTTGAAAAGTAGAAACTCCCTCTTCTTCTTATGTGGCCATAACAACCCGATTACCGGACTACGGCTTGCCTTAAAACATCTCTCCAGGCGCCTCTGCATTGCGCACGCCTTCTCCAGTTGGTCACACCGAGCAAAGACATGGCCTCTTCCACTTGGTCTTTCCAACGCAAACACGGTCGTCCTCTCCGCCTACGGCCGCTGACTACCGCATCGAACACACGTCTAGCTGGAGCATCCTCGTCCATCCTAACGACATGCCCGAGCCAGCGAAGCTGCTGAGCAACGTCCATGTCGTTGAAGAGCTCATGCAGCTCCTGGTTGGTGCGGATGCGGTAGTCATCGCCAACTCGAATAGGACCAAAGAAATTGCACAGTACTTTCCTCTCGAAAACTCTCAGGGCAGCTGCATCAGTTAGCGATACGGTCTAGGCTTCCGCGCCGTAAAGCACTGGAAGGTTGAGTGCCTTGTAGAGGTCTCTACTACTTAATTGCCTATAGAGACCGAAGAGTGATTCTGCGCTTGATCACCAGGCTGACATCGTTGTCGGTAGTAATGGCGGTGCCAAGGTAGATGAATTCCTTGACAACATCGAAAGTATAGCTGTCGGCCGTTATCTGGGACCCAAGCCGCCGCACGTCCCTACTTGTCGACAGCATATGCTTCGTTTTGCCGTCATTTACCGCCAGACCCATTTTCGCACAAGTAGAAACTACCATTACTAAAAATGGAACGATACACGCTTCAACAACGCATTGAAATTATTAAAATTCACTATAAAAATGGTGAAAATCTTGCAGTGAGCACCCTGTCGGACCGCAATACAGAAATTGGTAGAAAAATTCGAGCTGTTGGGACAAGTTAGTGATGTGAACAATAAAACCCGTGCACGTCGCACAAGAACAACGGAGAATATTGCTGCTGTAGCCCAAAGTGTTGAAGAAAACCCAGGTTTGTCCATTCCTCGTCGTTCTTTGGAATTGGGCATAACACAAACGTCATTACACCTATTTTGCATAAAGACTTGCGTCTTAAGGCTTATTAAGTTCAGTTAACACAAGAACTTAAGCTGGCCGATCATCAACAAGGTCGTATCTTTGCTGACTGGGTCCTTGAAATGCATGAAAATGATCCGGAATTCCATCGAAAAATCATCTTGACTGATGGGGCCCACTTCCAACTCGGTGGCTACGTCAAAAAGCAAAATTGTCGCATTTGGGGCTCGGAAAACCCAAGAGTTATTGTTGACAAGCGTCTCCATCCTCAACGTGTGACTGTTTGGTGCGGTTTATGGTCCGGTGGGGTCACTGAACCTTAATTTTTCGAAAATGAGGTTGGATAACAGTTTCGGTGAATGGATTGCGCTATCGAGAGATGATTAATGATTTTTTATGGTCGGAGTTGAATGGTATTGATCTGTACAACGTTTATTTTTAACAAGACGGCCACACAAGCAACGAAACCATTGCTTTTTTACGGGAAAAGTTTCCGGACCGTGTTATCTTTCATAAAGGTAATCACAAATGGCCACCGAGATCTTGTGATTTAACAGCTTGCGACTTCTTCCTTTGCGGCCACGTGAAAGATAAGGTCCACGACAACAGCCCAGCGTCGATTCAAGACCGCAAAGATAGAATTTGAGAGGCTATCGAGGACATAGGGCAGCCACTTTGCGATTTGGTTATGGAAAATTTCATGAAATGGATATGGTTGTGGTGGCCATTTGACTGATGTTGTTTTTCATTTTTAACGGCAAACTTTTCTCTTTATAATGAAATAAACATCCGATCATTTATCTCAAAAAATTACATTTTTCTTTGAATATTAAAATAACATCTCTTATTGGACAACCCTTCACATATGGGCTTCAGTTCTATAGTACCCGAGAGCTGTGATTCCGCCACTGTTAGTAATTAGGCACCCTATGGTGGCCTAGTCGATTCACCAGTGTCATTAGAGAAGAAGCAATAAAAGTTTAAGATGCTCATTGCGGCAAAGATGTGCTCGAAACTTCAATAACCAAACCCTGTCAATCCGCCACAGTCATCAAGTAATAAGCAATAAGAGTATTGGACATGTTGCGAGGCAAAGCGAAGCAGAGTCCTTACCTGTCTAACCGCTATTATTAACTAGCAATTGGTTACAAAAATTCCCGATATTTCTGCTGCAAAACTGGCTTCAGATAATTAATAACTGCGCCCCGTTAATCCGCTATTTTATAATAAGCAACAAGGAATGTGGAGACTTAGGGGTCTCAGCTCTCTAGATCCACCACCGTCTGTAATTCGGCGCCCTAGCACCCGTTCCCTGTCAACCCGACAACACATTACAAGCTATTAAAGCGGGCACAGAACTGTTGTACCCGGACCCTGTCAATCCGCCACTGTCATCAAGTAATAAGCAATATGGGTATTGGATACGTTGCGAGGCGAAGCAGTGTCTTTACCTGTCCAACCGCTACTATAAACAAGTAGTGTAAAAAAATTCCATATATTTTTACTTCGAAACGGTCTTAATCGTTAATCGTTCCCTATCAATCCTACTCTGTCAATCCGACAAAACGGTACAAGCCATTAAAGTGGGCACAGAACTGCTGTACCCGCGCCTAGTCGATCCGCTACTGTCAAACAGTAATAAGCAACAAACAAAGTTTTATTTAACAAAATTAGGCGGGCATAAAAAATAAATCTCTGCAAATTAGCTTAAAATTTTGCACGCACGAATAAAACTCAGACGGCTACCAGAGATGGGAGTGAGCCAAGCCCCCCCACCATCCATTCGCACAAGTAGCAACATTGACTGTGCATCCTCCCCGAACCCCCACAACTGTGGCACCAGACAGAGCCACTCAGCGGTTGAAAATGATATAATTGCTGAGGCAGGCAGGAAACTTAACTGACTGACTGAGTGAGTGAGTGAGTCATCTTGGGTTGACTCAAAAAAAAAAAAAATAAAAATAAAGGGGGGGAGATGCAAAAAATAAAACGTTGCAGAGTATTTAAGTTGCTTCCATGCAACGCATGCAAAAAGTGTTGCACACTTGAGTGCGTCGAGTGGTTTGCATGGCGCTAGAGAAGAACCTCGAACAGATGGAGGAAGCTCCAGAAGGTGTGTGCTTAGTTGGACTTAGCAATTTTTTAGGTTTCGATATGCGCGTTTAAAAAGTGAATACAAACAAGTTTAGCACGCATTTTGGAAATTATAAATTTGCGGATGTATATACTGGTTGAAGTCCGGATGGAGGCTCTATTTTTGCACGCTCTACGAGAGAGTCTGAAGCCAATGTAACTAAGTGGAGCAGATAATAAAATTAATTTTTTAAGTGAGCTTTGTCTGGAAATGTCTATACAGCTCCACACACTATGAGTGAAATCAAGGATGTACAACTACTGATGAGATGATCTGGACTCGTGGTGCTTATTTAGTTAATTATCATTATCATCATCCTTGGTACTACAGCTTTAATTCAGCTTTGGCCTTTCGTATAATATTTTCACCACAATCTCTCTCCTTTACAGCTTCCTTCGAGTTAAGGACGTTTAATTTTTCCAAATCATCTTTGATTCCATTTATCGAGGTCGCCCAACTAACATAACCCTCTTTCATCTGGTTGATTGAAGCGGTTTTTATTTTCAAATTGGTTTTCGCGTTCTCGCAACATGTTCGGCCCACCTAATTATTTGTTACTTGACATAGGCAGCTAGACTTGTGTCGTTAAATATCACCCTTAGCTCTTCGTTGGGGATCTATCTTTATCGGACCAAGAAATCTTTGTAAAACTTTTTCATTCTTTCCTTTCTAGGAGGCCTTTATCTGATTTGTTTAGAGAGTCCTATGTGTACCTACATTATATAAATACTATTTTATTTTTTCAAGATGAGACTTATAAAACTTTTGAAGGCCACTGTTTAATTTTTTAAATGGCCGCTAGTATGGTGTTGGTAGTTAAATGGTTGGAACTACTAAGCACAGTAAACCAGTCGTGGGTGCGTTTCCCACTTAGGCCTGATCAAAACAGTCTACGTTGCTCTGGCTACAAAGCCTTTTTAACTTAGAAGTAATTCTACTTTATAATTATTAAAAAAAAATTGTTTTTACATTTTTACAATAATCAAGTTTCTTTAGCGTGTTAATCTCGAAACATTTAAAAAAAGAATAAATAAAAAAAAGTCTTTGTGGCCGTAATAGCGGAATATTTTAGCGAATTAAATATTAAAGCGAATGCGTATGTGTGAAAAGCCAATTACACTTATATTAATAATATATTTATTTTTTAATAAATTCTAAATTTGTTCAAAATTATCTTCAAATATATATTTTTTTTTTTTTTTTTTTTTTTTTTTTTGTTAGTAGGAGGGGAAATCTTCAGAAAGACACCCGGGGAGGGTAGTGTCGGATTCGCATTCTGCGAATACAGTTTTGTATTATTGTCACTGTTGTCCAGAGTTTTGTAAGTTTATTGCTGTTTTTATGTAAGCCACAAGAGAATGGAAATGTTTTGGAAATAGAGTAACCACAGTTGGGTTGAATTTGGAAGAACTTTATCGTAGATTTATGGAGTGATAAAAAAATGAAATCACAAATTGAAAGTTGTGTTGACTTGGCTACATTGTGTCAAAATTTCTGTTCGATTCGAAATTTTTTTGTCAGCTAGAACGATCTCCGAACAAAAAACGCCAAATTCGTTTGGGGTGTTTCCGGAAGTACTCAAAAGACTACAAACCTCGTTTTTATTGAAAACAATGGAACGAATCCTGGATATACACATTAGAAACAAGCTAACTCCCCGCATGTTAAGCGGTTCATAACATGCGTATCTTAAGGGTAGGTCTGTTGAAACTGCATTACATACGGTGGTGGGTAGCATTGAAGAGGCCCTGCATCAAAATGAGTTTGCATTGGTGGCTTTTCTAGACATAGAGGAAGCCTTCAAAATGTTTTGGCCGAGTCGATAACGGCAGCACTTGCTTAAATCGGCTCATTCCCGTTGGTAACCCATTGGCTAAGCAGCATGTTCAGCAGCTGGATGATAAACTCCGATCTTTGTGCGGGGCTGGCACGAAAGAGAGCTACGAGGGGCACGCCACAAAGCTAGATTAATTTCGCCACTTTTGTGGAACTTGGTTCTTAATGACCTTTTTCATAAGCTTGAGCAAACAGGATGTAGGGTTACGGCTTGTGCAGACGACGTGGCTAACGGGTAAGTTGCTGCTCACTGTCAGTAAGCTACTGGAGTCCATTCTTGGCGTCACCCTTAGATGGGCATAACAAAACGATCGTGGGGTTAATCCTCAGGAGCCACATAAGATCACTGAGTTCACCCCACCGTCTCTCGGTGGATCGCAACTCAAAAGATCTATGGAGGTGAAGTACTTAGGTGTCGTTTTGGACTACAAACTCTCGTGGAAGAGAAACTTGGAAGAAGAAATAAAAAGAGCATTAGTTGCTTATTACAACTACAAACAGACGTTTGGTAGGAAACGTGGACAGCAACCGTATATAATTCACTAGTTATACACATCAGACGTCAGATCTATCCTAACTTATAGAGCGTTGGCCTGGTGGAAGGCGGCTACTACCAAATCAGAGGGTGCAAAGTGCGTCCTGCCTAGGTATTACCCGATCTATGCGATCTACAACTATTCTGGTCCTGAAACTAGTGGGAACTTTCCTTAAATCGGCGGCGGCTAGATGCGCAGCGAAACTGCGGGAGTTAAATCTTCTTACGCCATCAACTTGTGGTCATAGCAGTATCCTACTCGAGTTAGGCGTACCTGTACAGACCAGAGGTAGTGATTACTACTTCACGGTTCAGAAATGGAACGATAACGGAAAGGGAAGATTGGATGCAAAGAACCCCTTTAAAAAGGAACGAGCAGACGATCAATACTGATGGTTCGAAAATGGATGAGGGCACAGGAGCAGGCATATTCTTTGAAGAGCTTTCAACACAGCTTTTACTTCGCCTTCCCTACTGATTTAGCTTTTTTTAAGCGGAGATATACGCAGTCTTGATACCACAAGAGTGAGTTCGCCAAAGCAAGTCCATCGAAATACATGTCTCAAACTTTTGGTAACATTGCACCACTTGGTAAGACTTGTCTGACTTAAAAAATAAAATTAATCATTTGCAGACATTGATTCTTTGAAAGAATTGTCAGCAACTAATACGCTAAAACCGTTAAAGAAGTCATCATAAAATTTATGTGATTATGACTTTATCGTCAGCATAATTACGATTTTGGCCCATCTGTTGTTGTGGTCTGTGGTAAGGATTTTGCATTGACTGCCAAAGGATGGGGTGGGATGATCCGGAAACGACTTAGTTGGCATAATGAAAAACACTTAACAGCGCTGGCTGCGATGCTGTTTGGGCTGGAACTGTGGTGTGGAGTTCTTAAGTAGCAGCAGGTTAGCCGGGCAGGTCTTGTTGATTAATAAGGAAAATATACAAATTTATCAATAATGAAAAGGAAAATTTCGACAAAAAAATTCGTTTTCTGTAGCAGGCAAAAACGATTTTGAATAAAATGGTTCGGTTTGCTGTTTTCGTTTTACTGGGTTACAGGTTTTTATTACAAATATATCAAATCACACTTTTTTATTTATTAAAAAGTTTAATGCCTAAAGTCTTGACCAATTCATAGCAATTTGTTAATTTATTGTAGTAGTCAAAAGCCAATTTTATTTGTTGTAACGTCACGCCAAGCGTATTTTCGCCTTTATCTTTTAGTCGATGACAGATTTTTGAAATATTTGTGATTAAATGTAGGGCACCTTAATTTCTAAAAAGAAACTGTTTAAACATTTTTTTTTTTAATTTTTTGTCGTACAAATGTAACGTTACGCCAAATGACAATGAGCCTTAGGAATAGGTTTTTTCTTTTGATAATTTTTAAGTAAAAACTTTTTCTTTTCAATGTTTATTTTTAGAGTAGAAATAGATTTTGTTTAACCCAGATAATTTTATTTATTGTAACATCACGCCAAGCGTATTTTTACTTGTACCTAAACGATAAGACAGATTTTTGTGTATATTGTTTTGACTCATTTTAGTGGTAATTAATTTCTACATAGGTACAAAATGAAACTGTTTAAAAGTGTTGTTAATTTTTGAAAATTTTTTGGGTACAAATGTAACGTCACGCCAAATGAAAATGGCCTTCAAAAAGTTAAAATTTTAAAGAAGCAATTAATTCTTTTTAAACCAGATCATTTTATTTATTGTAACATCACGCCAAGCGTATTTTTGCTTGTACTTTTTAGACGATAAAACCGATTTTTGTTTAATTTTTTACTAAATATAGTTCCACTTAATTACTATGTAAGTACAACAATAAACTATTTTGCAGCATTTTTTTATTTTTTAATTTTTTGTCGTACAAATGTAACGTAACGCCAAATGAAAAAGTTCTTAAAAAAGAAAATGTCTATTTTTTTATAATTTTAAAATTGATTCTTTTTAAGATCATTTTATTTGCTATAACGTCACGCCAAGTGTATCTTTTGATTTCGATGAACAATTTTGTATTTTCTAAATAAATTCCGGGAACTTTTTGATCGTGGTGGTATGTTGAAAAATCTCTACATTTTTCAATTAATATTTTTCGAGTTACACCTAAAACTCACATTAAAAGGTTCATTGTTTCAAAAAACCTTCAAGGTCAAGTGAATTCACTTCACGAAATCTTAACGAAAGTGAGTATTTTAACTGGTAAGCAAAATACCCAACGTAGCTGAACTGATAAAGCTGATTAAAACCGGCTTTTTCTATAATTTTTCGAATTTATTTGATTTAACTTTGAACTAAACGAAATTTTTTATTCGCTAAATTCATTCATATTATGAACAATTTATAAGCTTGTCCTAAATAAAATTATCTCTGATTTGAAGTGATTCAAAAAAGCAGCGACCTGGGGCTCTAAACACTTATTTTTTCCAGAAGAATAATAATAATATTTTATTTTTTAAAGTTCAGAGCTATAAAACTTTTGAAGGCTTCTGCTTAATTTTTTAAATGGCCACTGTTGTGGTGCTGGCAGTTAAATGGTTGGAACTACTGAGCAGAGTAAACCAGTCGTGGGTTCGATTCCCACTTAGGCCTGGTAAAAACAGACTGAAGGCCTACGTTGCTCTGGCTACAAAGCCTTTGTAACTAAGAATTAATTCTACTTTTAAATTATAAAAAAAAATTTTAAGAAAAATAAACGTTTTTTATGTACTTCCTTTGAAAAACTTTGAGCCAGTCGAGTTCCATGAGACCTCTGATAAAATTTATTTTGGCTAAAACGCCCATTAAAATTAATTTAAACGCAAATAAGTTAAGCAAAATCCATCTAATATAACCTATATATTCCTTTTTTAATAAATTCCAAATATGTTCAAAATTATCTTAAAATATATGGAAAAATCTTGCTATATAGGCAGTAAATGGCTTTAACACGTTGGTTATTATAAGCTGCGAAAATTAAAAAAAAAAATTTTACAGTCTAACCCTCATTCAGCTTGAAGGTGTTGTGAATTATAAGCACTGTGCAGTAAAATACTATACGCAGCTTATTTTTTTAAGAGGTTTAAAGTTGCTTTTTGTTGAGTTTGGTTTGAGATTTCATTATGGATAGACTTACATCAGACAAATCCGTAATAAAGCCCATTTCCTTGATATTATATTTTATTATGAGTTAAACTTGTGTGACTCTATAACAACAGCCATTATAAAATAAAATATACTCTTGCTAGCCAAAATAAAGTATTCTCTCTCGCTTCTTAACATATTCAAGATCAAGGCTCATAAAATTTGCTATAAAAATGATCTTTGGCAATTATTAAAAAAATTTTCTAACAACATAGAGCTGTACGAATATAATACATATTGTTTTCGGTAGATTTGAAGTCGCTGCTATGGAATCCGAAAATCGTTCTAGACAATTTCTAGACTGATCCGTCATTTAAACACGAATGCAAACTATCTCAAAAATCCAAATAGTTATAGACTAGTAACAGCCAAATTTTTCGTCTGGCGGTTCAAAAAAATATCTCCTGCTTGGAAATACAAAATCATTTGGTCCCATCGTATCTGGAAGTTGCAGAATCGTCAAATAACCACCAGCTTGGGTTTTGCCGAAAAATATAAATTTTGGGTCACAAAATTCCGAAATAAAAGTTTTTCGGACGAAAAAAGTTTAGTTTGGATAGCCCCAACCACTGTCACAAATATTGGCGAGAAGTGAAGTGAAATCACGGCCGAGGATCGCTTATGATTTGGGCAGTTTTTCAGTATGAAGGGAAGTCTCCATTGTGCTTTGTAGCCTTTGTCATACATCCATGTAGAGCTTTTAGACAGTTTCCTTGTTGACTTTGCCGAAGACCATTATGGGGATAATTGGACTTTCCAACAAGACAAGACACCAATTTATAGAGCCCGCAAAAAAAAAATGCCTTTTTCAGGTCGTGAAAAATACCATTATTGTAATGACTGGTATGGGAAGTACTTTCTGACAAGGTCTATAGAAAAGATCATCAATTTGAGACATTGGCAAACCTTAAAAAGACTGCATGAAGAGTGCGCGAAAATAGATGGTGTTACCCCGAAAAATCTTGTTACCTCGATGCCAAAATAAAATTAAAAATTAACTGTGAACCCTATCGGGATGCAGCATAGAAACAAGCAAAGAAGTTAAGTATCTTGGAGTAACCTTAGAACTATTGCCGGAAAGTCGTGGGATTACATCACCACGAATTTTAAGATGACTCTTCCTCATGGTTTCAAAGAATGCCTTGCATATGTATGACAGGAGCAATGCGCACCTGTCCAACTGCGCTAATAAGAATTGGGAGGATAGGGGATGACTTTAGCCTCACCGGCAGTGTGCGACATTAATACAAAAAATGTGCTTAAGAGGAAGTATATCCCAAATGTGGATAAGCTTTTATTTTTTGTATGGTCAACTATGCTCTTCATTTCTTTTTTTTACCCTTGGCAGCTTAGGGCCTCTACAAAAGCCTTCTTTCTTTTGAGTCGGTTTCAGGAATCAATTTTATTTTATTGGATACGCTGCCTTCTAAAATCATGTCCCAGAGGAAGAAGCTCACCTTCTAGTGCACATTTTGCTCGCAGCTATCAAATGTGTTTCCAAGCTATCCATTGGGCAAGGTGAAACCCAAGATGAGAGCAGCGGTTTGTGTCTTCGCGGATCGCAGTGAGCTTTTGTTTAGAGCTTTACAGTACTTTTTATTCTTCCTTGGAAAGCTGTGTGCTGTAATGCTGCTTGCTGGAGCACATTATAGCGAAAGTTTTTGACTATTTTTCTTCAGTGGGGTTTTGCAGGATAGGAAATATATATGTGAAGGAAAAGCTGTACTGAAACCCTTGATACTGTGATCCCTTTAAGGGGGTCTTACTACATATGTAACAGTTTCAAAAAATCGATTTTTTTTTTACATTTTTTTCATCTAAATAGTGTTAAAAATAAAATCTGGTAAAAGGATTTACCTGTGGAGAGGCTCGTTTGGCAGTGACAGAGCTTTTTTCACGGTCACGCGCGGTCGTTTTTCGTGATTCTGCTGTATATATTTTATGTCAATGTCAATCTTTAAACGTGTTTTTCCGAAAGTCGTCGTTTTAGAGGTGGGATGAACGTTTTCCTAAAAACTGCCTGACCGATCTTGTCATACTAAACATTTTTATCATCAGAAATCATGTCGCAACAGATAGACACGAGCTTTTTTTGAAATTACTGTCAAAAAATTTTTAACAGCCTTGAATAGCAAAAAAAAAGAGGGATTTTTTTTTTTTTTCAAAATTTTATTATTATAAGAATTTTTTGAATTTTTGAAAAAGCTCGTGTCTATCCATAGCCAAGGGGATGAGAAAAATTAATTTTAAAAGTTTTTTGGTTTCTGATAATCTGATCGGTCAAAATCGTTCACCCCGTGCGCCCTGGACACTTTTAACGAGGACGCAGTGAAGGACGTGTAGCGGTCACATATGTCATTTTTATGTAAATCGAAAAAAACTATTTAAAGTTCAATAATGAATGATAACAATAGAAAAAACTGGTTCCCGAAATCATTTGTAGTTTTCTAGTAATTAATTTTTGAATATAGCGCTCGGAAATGAGGTATTACATAGTAAGACGCCCTAAAGTTTAGAGTTCCTCAACTAGTTCAATTTCTGTAACAAATTTGATTATTTGATTTTTGTCGTGTAATATCATACCTCAATATTGTATGTACGCTAAGAAGGAATTTCCTACTTTTGGTAAGGGCATCGGGAAATAGGTATTGGAAAAGAAAGAATAATTGCGAATTTCGACGCTAGATGGTTTGTGGGTTTGAGCCAAGGATCTCTGTAATGGGAGTGCAGCATGCCAACCACTGCATCAGCAAAGCCCCTCTTATTTATCAGCATCTTATGTTCTTTTACTCCAAGTGGAGTATTCCATCGTGAATAGATTCCATAGATCCCTTTTAGGGGATCTGTAGGACTGTAGGGAAGGGTATGGCCCAACCACCGCCAAGTTTAAGTCTATTGGTGATGGGCATCTCTTTGGATCTGCTATGGAGATCTTAGTTTGATATTTTATTCGCCCAACACATTTCTGGGTTAGACTATGAGACGAGCCATGACTTTTGCAGAAGCTGCAAAGACGAAGTAGAGGTCAAATTAGTAGAACACTTCTGTTCTTATGAGGCTCTTAGTAGACGTAGGAATAAGCATCTGGGAAATTACTTCCTTCATAACCAATCTGAGCTGGATTCTATGCCTATGTCCGAGCAGAATTGCTAGCTACATCGTGACAATTGGATAGGAATCCTTCTAGGATTATTTCAGGAGAGGGGCTATAGAGACATCTGCGGTATCACAACGGCAGCTAGCAGTCGCCCTAACCTTATCTAACCTAAGGGTTCGACTAGGTTGTTAATCAAGTTTCCTATCAAAGAGAACAGATTTAATAGTTGAGCGATATAGGTAGCTTAGTGATGAACAAGAACATGGTGGACCTTCAGAATTGACAAAGCTGGGCAAACAATGCTTTTGCTTTGCTGTTCATTCTTATTTATAGTCCGGTAAGCAATTACTACCGCAATCATCAATGTGTCCATATAAGCGCAAACTGGTATTTTTTGTTGGATTTTACATTTTTTGTGGTATTTATCGAGTTTTTTTTTCGCCAGCTATTCGTTACACCTGTAATAATTGTTTTTTCTTGGTTTTGGCATTAAAACAGTAAAGCTCTTGTTACTGCTGGCGCCATCTAGTGATGTAAATCATTGGACCACTAAAGCTGCTTTAATTATCGGCGGACACTTTTTATGCATATGGTTTGTCCGGTAAGCAGTTCCAGTGGGTCCACATAATCGCTTATTTATAGTCCGGTAAGCAGCTCCAATAATAACTACGGCAATGCTCAATGTGCCCATATAAGCGCAAACTGGTATTTTTTGCAGGATTCTGTTGGTATTTATCGATTGTTTTTTTTTTTGTTGCCAGCTATTTGTTACACCTGTAATAATATGTTTGCGCATTAGTTTTGATTGTGACGGTAAAACAGATAAGCTGTTGTTACTGCTGGCGCCACCTAGGGTGCATGCGCTGATGCCATCTTATTTAAAGCATCGTTTAAATCATAGCACAACATAGTTTTGTTTGTTTATTTGCATAAATTTCGAGACGGAGTATAAAATTTTTTAAATTCCACTGATTTTGTGTAAATCTGGTTGGCAAGTGTTTGTATCAGCCTGGAGTAACATTAACGCATCAAGCAGCATTTGTGAAAATATTTGCACTCAATATGTAAGCAGCTTAAATCACAAGCAATGTCCGACACCAAAAGCGTTGATGGAAGCATCCCATCAAGGCCAAGCTCATCATCGTCATCGTCATCGTCATGCTCATAATCGGCATCATCGGCAGCTGCGGTGTTGAGCCAACACTCCGGGCGCTTATTTATTCATCGTTGATGCGCTGCCATAATTTCAGTTAAGAGTTTTGTTTTCACCGCAGTTCAGCATTTCACCATTTTACAATTTTCTACAAATTTCGCATGCAAAAAAAAAAAAACAAAATGGAAACAGTCCAAAAGTTGAATTTAAACGGAGGGAGGGAGTTTGGCAGGCAAGCAGTGTAAGCAGTGCTAGGTCCAGAGTGCGTGCCCAGCGGATGCAGTCCTGATAGCGGAAATTATACTATCTGCTAACTGACTTGTAATATTTCAGCAACATTTTGGCAGGAGGGTTCCAAATGATTTTCTTTTTCTTTTCCTTTATTTTTTTACGCTCTGCTTTTTGAGTGTTTTTCATTTCTTTTGTGTGCTCCATCTCTACGGCTGACTCTGATGTCCTTTACTCCGGTTGCTCCTGTTTGCGCACGTGGAATTCAATGAACAATCGGCGGTTGCAGCAATTGAATTTAAATAGTTTTTCATTTGACTTAACAATTTATTGCTTTTGTTTCTGTTTTTATTTTCAATTGAGTTTGTTTTTAAAGCGGGCTAGCTGACGGACTTTTTCCGTTTACAACGTGGCCATGGCAACCCTGGCTATATTGTATATTTGTGCAACGGACGCCAGTCAGAAATTTTATTTAAAGACTTGTAAGGTTAGCAAAGGGTCTTGCTTTGGGGTACTTTTTTTTTATGTAAATTTTGAGGGTATGATAGCTATAGTTCCTAGTTAGTCCTAGCAAAGGACAGAAGCCCCTAAGTTTAAGGTTAGGCTGTTTCTACTACTTTCTTGACTGGCCAATATTCGTTATCCTTGAACATATTCTCAATTTCAAGATTTTTAACTGCTGTCTCCCAAGCTGGACTTGTCTTGGTGATTTTGGGCAGCCAAACGCCTTGCTTATACAAAGAATCTACTTAGCAACCCAGTAAAATTTAAAATATCAAATTTTTAAGATTAAGATAGCTTTGATTTAATAGACACACAAATTGAATAAGTCTGTAAACAAAAAAAATATTATAGTATATAAGTATTTTTTAGAAATATTCTTGCTACAAGTGAATAATTTAAGCGTAAAAGAGCTTGCAGCAGAATTGCGGTTGAACCCAAATTAATTTTTCTGTTTTTGAATTACCGATCATTCTTGTTATAAGAAATATGCCAATCACTTTGAACTTCGGCAAAGATAAGGTCTTATTAGTGACCAAAGAGGAACATGCCGCACCAAGCACCGTCAAATTGCTTCCCGATCCTTTAACAGAGCTGGCCAAAAAAGATGAATCGCTAAAGATGGGTGCTCTCTATCCTCACGGCAGTGAGGCAGGTCCGTGCGAACTACAATTGCGTGAAGTAATTGGATGCTATAAGAATCAAAGCTTCGAGTGTCAAAACGCTTTCTTAAACATGCAGGAGTGTTTGGCGAAGAACCCTGTGCTGCTCCAACCAGTCGAAAACAAGGAAGTCGACCTAAAGGGCGATGAGGCTGACTCCAACAAAGCTGCTGATGAGGATGGCGTGGCTGACATGGAAACATAAACACCGTCTTGACTTTACTAGTTTGCTTTATATAACCAATTTACGTGATTATTATTATTATTCTTACCAAATTATTATAGTTAACACAAGTTCCACGTTACGACTTTTTTTTTTTGAGATCGTTTTTGGAAGTGATTTTAAATAATCCCCAACAAAAATAAAAGTCGAGTTTCTTATTTTCCATACCTGCATATGTGCGTTTGCAAAATTTGTTTCCACGTTGAGGGAATCGATTTTAGTGAGCTAAAAAATTTGAAGTCGTAGAGGATACCTAGACCATCCAGCTGCTCAAAATATAAAGAAAAAGTCAAAGCAGCGGAGAAAATTGATATGAAGAATCGACAAATCTATATAAGAGAGTTACTGAATGTTTTTGCTTATTGTTTGGCGATGTTCATTTTGCAAATCCTCCGAAACTGTTGTATGACGTCACAGACGAAATATATTGAAATATATATGAGCGTATGCTTATGACGTCGAAAGATGTATCATCCCAATGGAGGTTGCCAGACGAATCAAAACATAGCAAGCAAAACACTCCAAATTAGTCCAATCTGTATATCCCCAAAAAAAAGTTATCTCAAATGAAAAAAGGGTGGGTTATCTTAAAATAGTATGCTACATGCTCCTTTAACTTCTTTTTGGAGTTAATGTTCGTCAGAGTACGCGGTTTTGTGCAAGTACTCTGAGTTTACTCCATGATAGATTGAGAGATTGCATTACGGGCTCGGTTGAGCGTCGCCATGTAGTACCCGTTCCAGCAATGCAGTGACCTGTTTGCTGGAAAGGATTCCCAGGCAACGCCTGTTGGTCAACGCTGTCATCGCTCTTTCTTAGCATGTTGAAAATCCTTTGCCATTTCTTTTTGCTTATTTCTGTCCCAGCCTATCTCAAAATGGGCATAGAAATAATTCCAACGTACTGAGCTCAGTCGTAGGTTAGGTTACATCGGTTGACCCCTGGAGGGAGTCACTCATTGACTGCATAGCCCTTAGTGGCTGCAGTTAGAAACTCCACGCAGAAGACTCAAGAGATATTTACATATTTGCAACTTCAGGGCTCTCATTCTAGACTTGTACGCTAGGTCATGGGATGTCTCGAATCAGTATTGACAACCAGCGGATAAAGTTTCTTTAGAATCCCTTGCACTACTGGAACACAGCTATTAAACCACCTTTTTTGGATAGCGAATCAATTCGAGACGAAGAGGAAATTCTTTAATATGTGAATAGACAGAAAATTCTGTTAGCTTTGGCTCAACATTTTCCAGTTGGTTTTTCTATAGAGCTTTGTTATGACCAACGCAGTTATTTCCAGTGACCCTTTCATTTCTGAGTAATGATATGATTAACTTATTAGTAAGATGCCCATGGATTTTGATACGACGATACATTTATATATTATAGAAATATTAAACCAATATGCTTATTATAAGTTTGGCCAGCGATTGAGTCATGTCTGAATGGTCTGACATGGTGACTGGCCATGGATCAAGCTTCTCTACCTGAGCAGAGCTCGAGGTTTGGCTGGATCTGCTTTGCGTGTGCCCTGCTGTATGCAGATGTGCATGAGCTCGACGCACTTGAAGATGTGGCAGGCGACTGGAATGCTTTTGGCGTAAGGGATACACCGGAGAGAATGAGGCTTCTTACTGTATTTGCTTATGACTCACCAACGTCGGCATATGGTTGAGTAGACCCGGGCATTATGTCAAAACTAGCAGGTTTCCCTAAGTTAGATCTGAGAGACTTAAATAGAAGGACGGAGATGGCCAGAGCTCTGGCGAAAAGAAAATGGGACATTGTGTCCGGTTGTCGCATCACCCGAGCACTCTGGCGAACATCTGAATTTCTGCTCTTCCATAAAAACAGGAGTAGGATTAGGAGTTGTAATGGAGCAACGAACCATTGGCCATATGGTTGAGAGACTGCTTGTTCCAGATCACGACTTCTGTCGCAGCTGTCGAGACCAGGAGCAGACAGAGAGCATACAACAACTGCTATGCGACTACCCAGCGCTTCTAAGAAGACGAACCTAGTTTCTGGGTAAACTATTCTTTGAGGATTTGGGTAGTCTATCTTATGTGCCCATAGCTGATCTGGCTGTGATTGTCGAATTCATAAAATGGTTTTGCAAAAAGAGAGACTTAGGTAAATGCCTACAGTTTTGATGTCCTACAGTTTTGATCCTCCTCCACCACTCCCCTTCTAGAATTTCTTTCCTCCTCTCACAATTAGGCAACAATGGATTCTGGGTGATATCAGTCACTTATTGTGCTGCCAACTCAGCCTATCCTAATCTTAATAGGAGGGTCGACCCGACACTAAAATTCGTTAGCACGGATTAAGCAGCTCGGCTTAATTGGGTCGACCCCGCTGTGGAAATTTCGTGGACTTCCTGGACCCAAAGAGCGGTTAGAGGTACCTAGTCTCGTCATTGTGAAGAGTCAGCATCAGAGGAGCAGAAGAGGCGATGGATACAAATACGAACTAGTATTACATAAATGTTCATTCATCAAAATCATTTGTTCCAAGATAAGACGTCACCCACTGCATCTGTGAGAGAATGTTCTAAGTGTCAAAGGCTTTAAACAATCACAATTAGTTCTTCCGCATAAATTTATTGAAATTTTTCTTAAGCAATAGGGAACTTGATTTTAATGTAGCCTTTAATAATATTTTGAGCAGAGAGCAGCAGCCGCGCATAAATTTGGCAACAAAAAGAAACAGGTGTATGGTGTAATATAGTGTAATATAGAATTCTGCAAAAATGTGGTTTAAGACATGTCTGCATCCTCATGCTCCGCATGTTTCTCACCAAAAATATCAATAGTGACGCGAGCTCCTGCAATGTTAAAAAAATATCAATCAAGCAATTCCATTCAACTGAGACTTCCATTAATAGTTACCTTCTTCGGTTTTAATTATGTTAGTCTTGCTATAAAACGATGTCTCTATGGCGGTCTTGCCATGGTGGTGCCCACCGACTATTTGACGCATCGAGGTCTTATCCTTGGTGCTCACCAAATGATAGGCAAACGGCTGCTCAGCAATAGGACTAAAGTACACATGCATAAAAATCTTTTATTAAGCTCCATACTGCTACACACACTTACGCGGCAATTTCTTCATCCTGATTCTGCACATTGGTTTCGACAAGCTCCCCGGAGATTTCTGGCACTACTTGGTTAAGCTGCACAGCTTCGGTTTCCTTCAAGCAGTCTGGCTTGACCTCGGCCACCTCGACTTTCTTCTCGGTAGAAAAGTTAAACAAATTTATCAAATCGCGCACTTTACGTGGCGTCTCGTCTGTAGCACTGCTCATCTTGAAGCTCAACGAGTGATGGCTCTCCTCTTTAACACTACCAGAGTCATCAGTGCATCCGGCAGTACCAGAATTGCCAGAGCCGTATATGTCGCCTTCGGTTGATATGGAATCCATTTTAAGCAAAAATCAGAAAGTAATAAATACTTGAAGTTGTTTACAATAAATATCGAAGACTGATTGGTAAGAGAAGTGAAAATTCAAAGCCTGCTTTGTTGATTAAATTTTCGTTTGGAATGGGTTGCTCTGTTGTTAAGAGAAATGTTTAGAGTATTCTTGTACCAGAAATCTAGGACAAAATTAAATAATAATTTTTAAGCCGCTCTACTGGATGAATATATATAGGTTAGTCAGGCCTCAAAATTATTCTGAAAGGACAACATTTTGTCTTGGTGTAAGCTCTAGAACAGCTCAAGCTTCACCTTCAGGATGTTTTGATATTCTGATGACAGTTATGGGTGACCGCAGGATTTTACTTGAAAAACATTGAGTGACTTTGGCCGACTACTCAGCAGACCTTGTTTACCGCCTTGTTGAAAAGGCACTCCGATTTTCGAATAGTTTTAATGATTCACGAGATTAGATTGCCGCTAGAGGTGAAAAAAAAGTATTAATGCTGACAAGTCTGTTCATTTACCTGTAGCTATAAAGATGGTGGCTGAGGACCAGGAGAAGTAGGAAGAGAGTGGGCGCAGAATGGAGTGGTCAAAGGTGCGGATGATGAGTAAGGATGGATAAGGGGGAAAGACGGAGGAATAAGGGTTCTCGAGCATGGGGTGGTGGAGCTAGGGATATGGAGCAAGGGATGGTGGATGGATAAGGGGGAAAGAGGGAGAAACAAAGGTTCTGGAGCAAGAGGTGAAGGAGCTAGGGTTATGGAGTTAGGGCTAAGGAGTGGTGGAGTTTGGGGTGGTGGAGTAGATGGTCCCGCTCTCTCTTCTCATCTCTGTTTCCACATCCTGGATGCGATTTTCCCAAGTTTTTCGGGGTCTTACTTCCGGTGCATTGCCTTCCGTTCTCATTTCCAGTACCTGTTACTGTCCCTGTACCAGTAACTGCAGCTTGCATTACAACCTGAGGCTGGAAATCATTAATCCGGTTCTGTTCACCAGAACATATTGGCAAAGCGCATGGGCGGCACCTTGCTGTGGTAACACTTTGCTTAGTACATCAGAGACTGGATACCCTTTTACAAAAAGTGGAACAAATTGAGGTACGGTCTTCCGAAAGACAGTCTTTATCACAAAGTCAAAGAGGTTGCAGAAGAGAGTAACCTCTTATCTGAAGGCTCGAATGGTATAAAACGTATCGAAGATAGTCGCAGCTTAACGGAGCTACATTTATTTATCTACGTCATGCTCAGCCGCTACTCAGTCTCCGTGACGTCATACGAACAAAAAATATATTCTTACTTTGTTCCAATATTGGCTTAGATTCCAAATAAAGACAGATTGAGAAAGAGAAAGTTAAGTGCACCACGTTGTTACAAAGAACTAAGTATAAGTTAATGTATTTTCTCAGTATAGGGTATAAGGCCGTGCATATTTTAGCTGGAAAAAATACCTAATATTAGGCAAAGTTATTTGCTTTAAGGCGTTCATTAAAAATGTTTCCCGTCCAAAACTATTTGGGCAGATGTCAATAATAGAAATCAATTAAAATGAAGGAATTTGGCAAATTACTGACACCGATTGACATTTGCTTAAGATTACAAATCAAAGAGGGATGGATATAGGAAGAGCAGATACACAAATGACGAAAAGAGATACTCCTAAAAAAAACACACACAAATATTATTAGCCCATTTGATTGATATTACTTCATGGGTTTTAAATTTTAATGAGCTGCGTGAAATGACAGAAATAGAAATATGCCTGCTATAGATAGATAGATGGATAAAAATTAAATAAATAGATAGTAGATGTTAGATATAAGGGGCGGCATTCATACGAGCCCCAAAAACAGTGACAAGGATATATGCATGAGGTTGTGTCTATTTTAAACTGATTTAGCTCAATAATGTGACGTCTTTCAGTTTGATAAGGGTTTTTTTTTCGCTACCGCCGGTCTGGCTGGTTTATACACTGTAAAAATTGGGTTGAGAGTATATAAAAATTTTCGTAGTGTATGTAACGGCAATAGAAGTTTATTTTGTGTAGCAAGAGAGAGCCTTATGTGTTCGTATGAACACCCATGTCTGAGAGACCAAAGCTGGAGAGAAGAGAGAATTTTGAAGAAGAGCTTCGGGGTCGATTGGCTGAAGATCCTTCTGGAAAGAAATGTTAACAATAAAAATCTTAAGTTTAGATGGATATTTTATTAGTTAAAATGTTTGCAGGGTGTAGCACAGTCAGTCATCATCCTCACTGACTAACACTTTTTTTTTTTAAATTTTTGTTTGGGCTTTTGTCTGTCAGCAGATAAACAGCGATATGGCATTTTACTAGACCCTGCATTTTTTTTTTTTTGGAAGTGTGAGAGGAGTTCTATTATCAGCTTGAACTTTATGTGGGCAAGAATGTATTTTATAATAGGGTTAGAATTAGGGTTCAACTTCGGGCAGTCGGTAATTTTAATCAATTTAACATTTTTAGCAATTTACAAGTCATTTCATAATCCCCCTTAGTTTCTTGAGAAACTTTTTGCAGCTATTTGCTTATATATTGCATATTTCATATAATTTGTTTCATATTCTAAAACTCTCCCTAGAGTATATTTAGTTAAATGCTTCGAGCATCTTTGGTCAATACTGCGCAGTCGCTGTTGACGTCGCTGCTAGCGTCAACGTCAGCGCTGAATGTGCGTGGCAATTATAAATTGTTGAAAATAATTTCATTAAAAATGTAAAAAGCAACATAAAATAGAAAACTGTATTAAAAGTAAAGGACCTGAGCCGCTCTCAGCCTCAGCCTCGACTGCTGCGTCCTGCCAAGTTCGTGCCGACCGTGTCCAACTCCTCCACAGAGTTACTCGCCGCCGGTCTGACCGGTCTGCCTGAGCCACTCTTCTTGGTCGACCAAAGCTGCCGGAGCTGTGCTACGTGCTGCTATTAACTTGGCCTTTGCCCAAAAACAGACAAAAGCAAAAAAATTAAAAGGAAATTGGCTTCGGATTCAGACGAAGATGGAATACACTTTTGGGGCAAAAAAAAATGCAACAGTTTCAGTTTTCCAAAGATAACAATTATTTAAATTTAGACACAC
Organism: Chymomyza amoena; assembly: GCA_037043745.1. Taxonomy (NCBI): domain Eukaryota; kingdom Metazoa; phylum Arthropoda; class Insecta; order Diptera; family Drosophilidae; genus Chymomyza; species Chymomyza amoena. The sequence goes on from JBAMAX010000085.1 coordinate 88,540, forward strand.
ATATTTTTTAAAGATAATAGAAAGAAGCTTTTGAAATTGACACCATGATCCAACAATTAAAAGGTTAAGCACTGCGCAGCTGCATTATACGTGTCTCTCTGAAATAGAGCACAGGTTCAATTTTTTGTATGGTAGCTATAGGAAATAGTGTACCTATTTAGTTCAAACTTCACACAAATGTGTAGAATTATATAAAAAGAAAGGTGAAACAAGCAAGGGGTGGTGGAGCAAAGATTATGGAGCAAGGGTTATGGAGCCGGGGTGGTG
>JBAMAX010000086.1:0-47057 GCA_037043745.1 Chymomyza amoena
TTGGGTTGTGCTAGGGTAGTTCAAGGGGTGATGGGTGAAGTTGAGATTGTGCCAGTAAAGTGCAGGAGTTGTAGCTTTGGTAACCAGAGGATTGGGGGTTCTATTAAATGTAGTAGCTATTATGGTATTCGATTTTTGGGAGGAATACATATTGAGAACTTTAAGTCTAGGAAATATGTATGCGACTTCGAATATTATGTGAAAAATATTTTATAATATTGTTTGAATATTTTAAAAGAAACGAACGTAGACAGGGCCATTGAGAGAAAAGTTGGTCCCGGAAGTATCGATGAAACCTTCTTTGAAGCAATTAGTACGGGCCTCTAGTAATGAGACTATATGAAGTGGTGCTGTTAATATGAGGTTATAGCGACTAAAGACAGACGGTTCAACCACTAACATATCCACGGGGGTTTTTCACGGACCACGATCATGGGGTGTGCTCCTGGGGTGCTGATGTCTCCGATGATAATATCCTGTTATCGGCAAGACTCAGTATTCAACTCCCTACTCTTACTCCACATGGTGCACCCTGGTAACCTGGGCGCAGCCATGATGAAGATGGTAAACGGGGCTAACGAAGGGAGTTCTCATTTTTTAGGTCATTCCTACATACTTGGTCTAAGGGTTAAAGAGAGTAAGCATTGAAAGGCGGATGAATTGCATCGTCAATCGACGGCAATCTTTGCGTTATTTGTAGCGTCTGCTTGCCAGGTTAGGGGCGGCTGCATGGGCGTCTTTCTCGGATCCGAAGGCTCGTTCTACAAACGTGTTATGCGTACCTTCTTTGGCCTCATCACCCATCGACTTGAGCCTGAATACGAGAAATCCCCCTGCTTCGGCAGCTGGCACAAGGATTTTGGAGGTGTCAAATCCACGCGAAGACATCACGATGAATAAAGCCAAGAGACCCTATGCTTCACTGGGAGTCGTGGATGACAGAAGAAGTAGAAAAAGACCCCCAATCGTAAGGAAAATGGGTTGAAAGGTTTTTGTAAGCTTTGATATATATACACTTCGAAGTGAGGAGTCCCTTTCAAAATGCTGGATCCGCACCTGGTTTCAACAGGCGGAATTGATAGAAGGCGTAGGCCAATTAGTATGTGACATTTGTCTTTACTTTTAAGTCTTATTATGCCAAATATTTAAATTTCTTCCATTTTCGGATTTCGACCCCTACGGATTGGCAGTAAATTTTAGATTTTTTTTTAATTTAACTGGTATACGATAATCGTGGAATATAAATTCGGTAAAGGAGTTTTAGAAAATTTAATTCTCTTAACGTTAGAATAAACTCTAACAACCGCATTCTAAAAATGGCGGACGTAAAGTCGGGCGCGGACGACTTTAGGATGCCCTGTACCACTAGCTTGTAATAAAGTCCGATTTCTTCACAAAAAACCAAAAACAGAAGAATTTTTTAAGCAAAAATTTTTTTTTTGACCGATCGTTCCTATGGGAGCTATATGATATAGTCAACCGATTTCAATAAAATTTGACACAGTGCTTAAATACCTTAAAAAGATATGAATGCCAAATTTATTTCAAATATCTTTACAAACAAACAAAACACATCGAATTTTGTATAAAAAACGTGTTTTTGGACCGATTGGTCCTATGGGAGCTATATGATCTAGTCAAACGATTTGGATTAAATTTGGTACAGTGCTTAGGAACTATGAAATACTCACGAATGTCAAAATTTGGTCCCAATATCTTAACAAACAAACGAAACACAACAAATTTTGTTAAAAAATCGATTTTTTGGAAGATCGGACCTATGGGAGCTATATGATATAGTCAACCGATTTTGTTCAAATTTGGCACATTGCTTAAGTGGTCTAAAAAATTTCCAAACGCCAAATCTGGTTAGGATATCTTTATTAAAAAACGAAATATAGCGAATTTTTCTTTAAAAAGTTATTTTGGCCGATCGGTCCTATGGGAGCTATATGATATAGTCAACCGATTTTGATCAAATTTGGTACAGTGATTGGGAACTATAAAAAACTTTCGAATACCAAATTTGGTTACGATATCTTCATAAACAAACGAATTATTCATCTAAAACGCTTTTTTTTTGTCGAGGTCGTCTCAAACACCCCCATGGGAGCTATATAATTTATCCCCGATATCAAAAAAATAAAATAAACTTGCCTCCTATGGAATAATATGGGATCTAATGTGAAAGTTTGGTAACTCTAGCTCTTACCATCTCTGAGATCTAGGCGTTCACACGGACGGACAGACGGACAGACGGACAGACGGACAGACGGACTGGGTATATCGACTTCTCTATTCACCCTGATCATATTTTAGGTAACTTTGGGAGTGTCTCCGACGTCTCCTTCTATATGTTACATACATTTTCGGCTTGCACAAACTTAATATACCCTTGGACCATACAAATTTAGGGTATAAAAACAACAAAATTAATTCCATAAAGCTAACGAAATAAAAACTTATACTACAAAAATCAAGTCCAAACACAGCTCATATAAATAAATCTTCAAACTTTTATGTAGATAATCAAAAAACATTTGCATAAACATTTCACAGATATTAAAAATCGCTTAACTACTCGTATTAAATAAGCCCATCAACTTTTTTAAGAGTCATTCTACCAAGTCGTCAACTTTCCCTACTTTATTTGTTTTTTGGTACAACTTCAACTTTAACCTAAGCTCCTCCATCAAAATAATAACCTACATTTAATACTTGCATTTCTTCTGAGCTCCTTTTCATTATTTTTTTTACGCTCCTTTATGGAGTGCAAGGAAAAACCTGAGAAAAGCTGCTTAAGTTAATGCCATGCAATTTTTACAGGAATTGACAACTTTGACATAATTGACTGCAAAGCAGAGCAGAAATAATAAAAATAAAGGAATAGAAGAAACTGTTGTTAAATAAAAAATATAACAACTCATAAACACCGCAAGTCCTTGAGCAGCTGCAACGTTTAACGTCACACACACAAAGGAACCAGAGGAAGTTAAAAATATATATAAAAAATGTGTAAAATAAAAAAATGTGTAAAATAAAAAAATGTGAGGCGGTTGAGATGATGAACGACAGTGGAATACTCTACAAATACTAATAATAAAAAATAATTTTAATATATATTGGAGATTTTTGTCGAGATGATGGTCAGAGATAGATATGGTGAGATGATGAATTTAGATGTTGGAGAGATGATGATGGTAAAAATGTCAACAATTAAGACATTAAAATTATTTTTTAAAAATAATTAATTTATGAGATAAGGTTAACAAGAGCAAAGAGATGATGGATAGGTAATAATGGTGAAAATGTCAACAATGAAGAAATTACAATACAATTTTTTTTTAGTTATTTATTAGTAATTTAAGCAGATAAGGTTTAAGCGAGCAAAGAGTTGGTGAGATGATATCCATATCATTATATGGAGAGATTAAAATTATTTTTGAAAAGAAAAACAAGAGTTAATGAGGTGATAGCCAAATGACAAAGAGATGATGATGCTGAAAATGTCAACAATGAAAAATTTTCAATTATTTTTTAGAAATTATGTATTTTAGAAATATAAGGTTTAAAGAGAGCAAAAAAAGATGGTGAGATGATGGCCAAGATTTTTGGAGAGATGATGATATTAAAAATGTCAATAATGATGATGATGGTGAAAATGTCAACAATGAAGAAAATAAAATTATTTTTAAAAAATTACTTATTGGTAATTTTAGCAGATAAGGTTTAGTTGGTGAGTTGATATCCATGTAGTGAAAAGATGATGATAGTCATTATGTCAATAATGATGATGGTGAAGATCTCAACAATTTCTTTTGATAAGGCTTACAAAAGTCTATATACTGAATAAGTTAAATTTATGAATAGAAGAAACAGTCAAATTTTTGTATCTTATTGGAGAAACGGTTTTTATATCAAAACACATTATGTCTTCCAGTTAGTCGTTGAAAATTTTTATAACATTTTATTCCATTTGCAAAAAATATACCTTATGAAAGTAAAAACCAACCATAATTCTTCTATGGAAAATGGGTGTCAGATATCGACTTGAAACGCCAAAATTGTGAGATAATGGCAAGATGATGATAAGACAATGCTGACATGATGATGGTGAAAACGTCACCATATTGTTTTAGATTTGGCTTACAAAAGTCTACATACTGAGCTATCTAAATTCATTAGTAGAAGAAAGTGTCAAATTTGTTCATCTTATAGGAGAGATGGTCTTTATATCTAGTATCTAGGTACGCTAAGTCTTTCGAGCATTTCAATAGACTTCAAAGATTTTTCCAACATTCTTTCCTTGTATCAAAAATCAACCAAATAATTTTTTTATGAAGAAACGGTTTCAGATATCGACTTGAATCGACAAAATCGTGAGATGATGGCAAGATGATGCTGAGATGGTGAAAGTGAAAATGTCATCAATGTTTTTTTTATTAGGCTTACAAAAGTCTACTAAGTGAATTATTTAAATTTATGAATAGAAGCGAGCGCAACATTTTTTCATCTTATGGGAGAAATGGTCTTTATATCACAGCTTCTGAATCTTTCAGAAGATTTCAATAGACTTTTTAAAAAATGTTGCAGCATTATATTCAGTTTACAAAAATATAGCTTGTATCAAAAAGAAACCACTTAATTCATCTATAGAGAAAAAAAATCAACTTGAATCGATAAAATCATGAGATGATGGGAAGATGATGGAGACATAAAGCTGAGATGATGATGGCGAAAGTGTCAACATTTTATTTACATAAGTCCTGATATTGAATTATTTAAATTTATCAATCGAAGAAAGTGGGAAGTTTTTTCAACCTTATGGGAGAGACGTTCTCTAAATCTACGTAAGTACGCTTAAACTTTCGAGAATTTCAAATAGACTTTAAAAATTTTGACCGCATTCTATTCTGTTTGCAAAAATATACCTTTCATCAAAAAGAAACCGCCTAATTCTTCTATAAAGAAGCGGTTTCAGACATACGCTTAAATCGAAAAAGTTCACAAAAAAAGGTTCCTTTTGGGAATTTCTTGTGTCTATCCAATCATTATTCATATTATTATCATATTCTCTATAAAGCATATCAATCATGGAGTCTAAGATGTAGATCTAATCGCTAAGCGAGTTTGCGAGAATCTTTTTGGTTTATGTCCGTCTCTGAAATATACCCTTAACCCACTAAAGACAGTGTATAAAAAGACGAGCTTGTCCTTAATGAACTCACAGGCGACAAGGATTCTGACTATTTATATAAAATTTTTTTTTTTTATATATTTTTAACATTCTTTTTTTGTTATTTACTTTATTTTAGCGCGGTCATTTTTTTTTGCGTGTGCCCTCATCTTCGTATTGGCACATTAAAAATGTCAATGACACTTGGTCGGGGCGGGGGCGCCAAAGGGTTAGAGAAAAGCATTTGAAAAATGCGAGAGGAAATGCCAAGTGACGTTGGCGGCGTCTCGTCGTCGTCGGCGGCGACTTCTTCGAGACAGCTGTCCGGGTCCAACAACAGACATTGTTCTACGGGCAGTTGGTCACTCAATGCTTTATGATTGCTGTGGCGCCACAAAAAGCAACAACAACAACACCAACAAAGAATATGCAGCAGAACATCATAAAAAATATGCTCAACACTTGTTTATGTCAGCGCCTTACGCCTTTGGCCCGCCATTTTGTATTTTTTTTTCCGCCACTTCCTTTTCCTCTTTTTTTGTTTGGTTTTTCTTCTTCTTTTTTGCTACTATTTTTTTTTATGTGAGCTGCGTGCGAAGTGCTTTAAACTTTTGTTGCTTGGCTGCTTAACACAAAATTTACTAGCGCAATTCATTAGGCACAATTGCCATTATGCCTCGGTTATTGTATTAGCTGTGGTCAGTGGCGGGTATAAGAGGGGATTAGCTTGGACTAGTAGTAGCCATTATGAGCTTAACCAAATTTATGTGGTTGTTAACACGACTCACAATAAACTTAGAGATTAGATCAATTTATGAAAAAATATTTTGGTTTGGTTTTGAGGAAAACTAGATTTCAAAGGCGGTATGTGACAGTGTGCAAAAAGTGTTTTTGCATGCGCAAAATTTTGTGCCAGAATGTTGATGTATGTAAGATATAAAATGAATATGGTTGGCTGGGAAAGAGCAAGTTAAAGTTTGATCTGCAAAAAGCCGATTTTTTTTTAAATTTAAATAGGTTTTTTTTTTTATTTTTTAAATGGACTAATACAAGAATTTTTTTAATTGCCTAAGGTTTGATCTGCAAAACTTCGTTTTTTTTTTTAATTTTTTAATTGGATTTTCAAGAGAGCTGACCAAATTTTTAGCGAAGAGGAAAATTTCACACCCTACAACATAAAGGCCTTAAAATGCAAATTGCAACAAATGTTCACTCTTTATATGTTTATTAATTAAGAACACAGCTAAATTCACTTATTTGGCATGATAAGAACTAATATAAGAATTGTTTTTTAATTTTTTAATACATAATTTTACTAAATAGTAGTCAAAATTTTAATATTTAAATATTTACTTATAACTTCAAGTTTTTTGACCACTGTACAATCTTCAAATTAGCCCAATCCACGTATAAGAAAAAATTGCAAAAAAGTTTTACAAAGAAAAATTTAATATTATTAAGTGGTTCGTACAGAGCAAATAAACTTGTTAATAAATTATTCTCAATCCTGCTTTTAAATATTCTATATTCAATCTATTGCAGTTGATTTTCTAAATTTTTTTTTAAATTTTATGCAAGATTGTAGAGAAATGCTCAAGCAGCCTAGAAGAATTGCAGTAAAAAATCAATATTGTGAAACGCTCAAAAATCTATCAAACTTAAAAGAGTATTGGGCAGGCTGAAGAATCGAGGGCAATATAGGCGTGGAGAAGAATCTTAGGCTTATCTTTGAGTCAAAATTTAAAAATAATTATTGATAATAGACACTCTTAAAGCTTATTTAATTCAAAATAATAAATCGATAAAATATACAAAAAATTTTCTTATAAAATTAATTTTTTTAAACCCAATATTGTGAAAGATTTGAAGATAACACAGTATATTTGAGAAGAAAATATTCAACATCTTAGTAAGTAACTGAGCATTTTCGAATATACTTAATTATTGTTATCTACTGTTGAACTAAAATAATCTGGTTTGAAACAAATGAACTATAAAGAGATTAGAAGAATTGAAAAAAAAAAAATATCTGAAACTCAATTCTACATCAACGATGTTGCACATAAATTCTCTGGCTTAACAGATTAATTAACAGATAAAGATGATTTGAAGAATTGAGACGATATCTCTATAGATATATATTAATATACATCAAAGTCTACTCTACAAATCGAATTCTCTGGCTTTAAAAAAATTACGAATAAAGCCGATTTAAAAAATTGAAAAAAAATTACCGAGATTCAAGTCTAAGACAGCTTCTATAACTCAGTTCAACATAAACGTCTATAGTTAAACAAAAATTCTCTGGTTTGAAATAAAGAGATAAGGATGATTTTATGATTCGAAAAAAATCTCTATACATCAATCAAATCTCTATACTTCACTATCTGCTTTAAAACAAATTAACTATAGGAAAGAGGTAGAAAAAATTCACAAAATAATTTCCGAAACTCTAGTCTACATCAACGACTGCTGCTGAACTAGAATTTTCTGGTTTGAAATAATTAAGAGATAAGGATGATTTCAAGAATTGAAGAAAAAGATCTCGATAAATTAACGTCTTCTCTAGAGCATTCTCTGATTTAAAAGAGTTGACGAATAGAGACTATTTGAAAAATTTTAAGAAACAAAAAATTATCGAGAGACTGAAGTCTAAGACAACATCTTTCAACTATAAGAGAGACTTGAAGATTTGCCAAATCGGAATCAAAAACTTAATTCTACATCAACGTCTTAAGCTAAAAATTCTGTGGATTGAAGTAATTGCATAATAATAATTCATAAGGACAATTTGAAGAAATGAATAAACATTTCCTTATGTATCTACGTGTATCAACGTCTACTCTTGAATTTAAATTCTCTGATTTAAAAGAAATTACGAATAAATACGATTAGAAAATTTGAAAAATAGATTATCGCGACTCAAATCTAAGTCAACATCTACCAACGTTTACTATTAAACTTAAATTCTCCGCATCGAAACAAATAACGAAGAAACCCGATTTAAAGAATTAAAAGAAAATTACGTAAAACCTCAAATGTTCTCTCTTAATTAATAGTTTGAAACAAATAACTGCACAACCAGTATTATAGTTGTCCCTCAGTACTTCAGAAGAATTGAAAAAAAAATTTTGATAAATAGAATTTTCTCTCTAAAACTTGTTGCCAAAAAATTACTCAGCTTAGTATTATCAACAAAACAAATTGCTAAAATAATATTCAGTGCTTAAAACAAAAAAAATATTGATGATGCCTGAAATTCTTGCAAAAATTTGTTAAAACTCTAAACACTCTAGCACATTTTAAATCAATTCTTCTGCTTAGTTTTGTACAAAAACTATACAGAAATTCCGAGTCTTTAATTCTTGCAAAAAATTGTTGAAATTCTTCGCAGTCTATTACGTTTCAAAGCAATTCTTCCGGTCACTTTTGAACCACAGAATGCTTTGAGTAAACATTATTCGACTGCCCATGGTTTATAATTATTAACATTTCCCCTCTCACACCGCAAACTATCTACACCCCTGCTGCTGTCGCCTTTGGTCGCTTTTGTTGTTCTTGGCCCAGTTAGCAGCGGCGGGCACAAATGAAATATGTTTCGTGTTGTTTACACAAAAACCAAAACCAAAACTTGGCAATTGGCGGGGAGGGGGTGACACAAAAGCGCAGCGTGCTGCATGTTTCAGGATAAATATCCTTGTACTCCATTCAGGATTAGCCGAATCGTTGATTTTGTTAGGACTGATTATGATTATGAATGTTGTTTTTGTTGTTGTCCTTTGTTGTTGTTGTTGTTGTTGGCATGTGTTTACTTTGTAAAAACGAGAAATCACTTAATTAACTTAATCAAAATATTGCCATTATTGCGTACATGAAAAGCGTGACTGTGTGCGTGTTACTGTGTGTGATAAAAGTTTCTATATGTATGTGTATTATATATATATGTATACTGCTCTCTATACATGTTTTGTTGCAAGTCCTTGTTGTTGTATGGTCCTTGTTGTTGTTGTTGCTTTAACGCTTATTGTTTGCTTAATTCTATGCATGTGTTGTTGTTGTTGTTGTTGTTGTTCCTGCCACAATTCAATGGAAATCTCTCTGATAGAACTAAATAAATAAACTACATAGTAAATACATATGTGTATGTCAAATGTGTGTGTGTTTGTGTGTGTGGGAGTGCAAAGGTGTGCGTTTCTTTTATGTTATTTGTTCTCTGACAGTTGGCCAATTAATATAGATATTAATTAAAATGCGCCATTGCATAGAGAGTCAAACAATGTTGGGGGAGATTATGGAGCCAATTTAAAAGACTATTTAATATTTTATTTTTAATAAACTTCATGGGAGGGTTTAATAATAATTGAAAAAAGGTAATTGTAGGAGTATATGGTTTGATTTAAAAGCGATTTTGGGGTTAGCAAAATTTGTATAATTTAATTTTCATGCTCCGGAAACCGAGAAATCCAAACCGATTAATATTATTCGGATTGAGTTTTGAGTGCTCCGGAAACCGAATTTTTTGTCGAAAATTTCCATTTTTATTTTCGATACATTTGTATACGAGGTGTGTTCAAATAGCAAGGTGACTTTTCAAATTTCGCGGGAAACGTATTTTCGATTAATTCGTTCAAGTTTCAATGTTTGATGGATCAAATTATGAGCTAGCTTTAGTAGATAAATGGCATGTGCAACTATGGGTGATCCGGTCTAAAGTGGAAAAATTACGCTTCTTCAGGTATTTGGCGAGATGATGTTTTTTAAGATCGGGATCAGATGATGTGGCAGCTTCAGCATACAATGCTGTCAAAAGTTAAAAAGTCACTCTTCAGGAAATTGGAAAGATGATGGCGTTTAATATAGGGATTTTTGACTTATATAAGAGAATCAATTTTATTCTAGATAGCTAAGCCTAATTTTTGGCAACAAAGCAGTCCAAAATCGGACACATTAAGAGACACCAAGATTATCAAAAGATAGATGAAATCCATGTGCGTTAAATAGAAAATTTATCTTTGGAAATAACGATCCATCAGTTCCTAAAAGTCTTTAAATATGGGTATCTAAAAAAAAGATTATCGCCATCCGAGTCAAAGTTGGTAAATTTAGTTTCAAAAACTATGGTTTCTGGGTATAAAAAAGATATTGTGAAAATATTTCTTGCTGGTTATGAACTAGTTCAGCTTCGTGAGCAAAATGGTAAGTATGTATATTGGATTTCCTTCCATGCATTTGCTGTTCCGGAGTTCACTCAACAGTGTTTCTTTTTAGATTGATGCTCCTGTTGGGAGATATATTCGCTTCAGAAATTACAGCTAGCACCTTTTCTGCTCCTGCGTATTTTAAAAACTTCGTTGATTTAATTTTTTCAAAGTAAACGCTGAACTAGTTCCAGAATAATAACTGGAAGAACTGGAAACAAGGTTGCATTTGAACTTTATCAAACAATGTGTGCAGCAATTTCATCCATCACATTGTGCCTACGTCATGCTACAAAAGGATGGAACCGTGGCGTCCAAAAAGCCTTTGTTAATGGGCGAGACTTTTATCATCGAGTTTTCGACTTTTAAAGTACCCTCACGGATTGACATGGTTGTGGGATTAACACTATATCCCAATGCAAATGCATTCATGCAAGAAATGGAGAGTTTGGTAATCGTTGGACCGCCATATTTCCAAATGCAATCCAACTTCTTATATCCACGTTCGGTGGAGTTGAGCTTAGAAGCAGTCGAGATTTTTGTACGTATCGTCTTTAAGGTTGTGCCGGCATATAATAATCCGCAGAAGGCAATGCTGAAGGTCATACTCAATGGCAGGAGCACAGGTCCTTTGAACAAGTCCATTGAGTTGCGTCAAACTCCATTTCATGTTGCGTTGCTCTTTTTGGAGCCAATTAAAAAAGTGAAAATTGTACAGTCTGACTGAGTGTCTACTTTACAAAACGCTTGTCGAAACGTCCTAAGGGAACATCTTAAAATTAAGGAAATTGAGAAATTGGCTCCTGCCAAATTGTATTAAAAGGATTTTTGACGAAGCCGGACTACTAGAGGAGCAACCAATATTGAAGATGACGCAAGGATTATTTTGAATATAAAAAGATAAAACTTTTTTTAAAAAATATTAGTCAACCTGTGGCGTACCTTCGTCTAATACATTTTTTGCGGCCAAAAAATTTGTAAGCTTTTATATCTATGAGGAAAAACTTGAATTTTATGTTAGTTTTCCGGAGCCGTCAATTCGAGTTCGGTGCTGTCGCGCACGAGGTGTGTTCTTCAAAGTACGGTGAAGCTTTCCAAATTTCGCGGGCAACGTATTTTCGATTATCGATTTTTTTTGTTGGTACACTCTTCCCGAACATCTGTACCAAATTTCAAGTGAATGGCATTTTTGGTTTGGTTGTGAGAGGCGAAAAGGTTATAAGTGATTGGCGTGCTCGGCGATTTTTTGCTATCGAAAAATATGGATCAACGGATTTGCATCAAATTTTGTCTAAAAAATAAAATTAAGTGCTCCGTAACACTTGAAATGTTGACAGTAGCATACGGTGAAACTGTTCTAAGTAAAAAAAATGTTTGCAAGTGGTACAAACTCTTCCAAGATGGCCAGGAAGATGCCAATGACGAGCCTCGCTCTGGACGCCCAAGCACGTCAACAACTGATGAAAACGTTCAAGCAGTGGAGAAAATTGTTTTGGAAAATCGTCGAATCACTATCAGAGAAGTTGCTGAGGATGTCGGGTATATCGGCTTGGCTCGTGCCATAAAATTTTTTCTAACGTTTTGGGCATGAGACGAGTGTCAGCCAAGTTTGTTCCGAAATTGCTAAATTTTGACCAAAAGAACCGTCGCAAGAGCTGTTGCATGACGTCAACGTCGACCCAGATTTACTCAAAAGGGTCATTACTGGTGACGAATCATGGGTATATGGTTATGATATCGAAACCAAAGCCCAATCGTCCCAATGGAAGCGGCCAGAAGAGCCAAAACCGAAAAAAGCACGCCAAGTTAGATCAAATGTCAAAGTTTTGCTCACTGTTTTCTTCGATTACCATGGCGTGGTGCATCAGGAGTTCTTACCATATGGTCGTACGGTCAATAAACAGTATTATCTGGAGGTTATGCGCCGTTTGCAAGAAGCAATACGAAGAAAACTTCCAGAATTGTGGAAAAACAATTCATGGTTTTTGCATCACGATAATGCCCCTGCTCACTCATCTTTGCTTGTGAGAGATGGCCTCAGCCACCATATTCACCGGATTTGGCCCCATGTGACTTTTTCTTGTTCCCAAAACTAAAGAGACCTATGAAAGGACGGAGATTTGCAACGATTGAAGAGATAAAGACTGCATCGCTGGAAGAGCTCAAGGCTATACTGAAAAGTGCTTATGAGAAGTGCTTTGAGGATTGGAAAAACCGTTGGCATAAGTATATTGTATCTGAGGGGGATTACTTTGCAGAGGACAACATAATTATTGATGAATAAATAAATATTTTGTCTTAAAAATACAAAGTCACCTTACTTTTTGGACACACCTCGTATGTAAATTTTCAATTCAAAATTATTATTATCAGATTCAGATCCAAAAAACAAGCAAGTTTCTTAGTTGTAAATTTCAACTTGAAATTCATTGGTTCTGTGTACCAATTTTTACAACAACTAAGACTTCAAAAAGCCCAAAATACACTTATCTACATTAATATCGAACAATTTTGTGGAGTGGTTAATATTAATTGAAATATTTCATCATAATTCAATTTATTTCAAACCCCAATGTACATATACATTATATTAACTATACCAATATGCCTCTCATTATGACTTCAAAGATACTTTATCCTTTTTTTTTAAATTAATATAATCTTCTCGTAACTAAGCATTAGTATTTAATTTAAACGTAAAAATGTTAAATGTTATTATATCATCTAAAGATAATCACTGGAACCGTCATTATCAAGCCCAAAAAAAAACTCATTTAACGCTAAGCTGCTTTGTTTCAGAGCCAGAAAATTGACAAATATATTATATACGTTATTATATATTATATACTACCAACAGCTACTTATGCACATACTTAAAAGGTCCTCATTTTTCCTGCTTTTGACCCTCAAAAAGTCTTAAAGGCAAAACCCAGACATATAAAATAATTTTACCCTCTTTTTCTTCCGAGACTTTAAAGTAATTTAATGCTTGGCCAGACACACTAGGCACAAAAAAAGGATAAAATAATAGTAGGTTAGTCTGTGTAGAGAAAGAAATAAATAGCCGAGCTGAGCTGAGCAGGTCCTGCCTGAGATATTGATACGTTAAAGTCTAACCGGGAGCAACATTTCATGCCACTTATCAAAGGCAACAATTTAGGTTAAATACTCATTAATATTCCGGTCTGCAAAAGTTTTTGGCAAATAAATTTATGCCTATGGCCCGAAGGCGACGGCCAGACAGGACTAAAACCAGGGCTACCAACAACGACAACAACGTAAGAACTGCCCAATAACCAGGCCAGAAACAACAACAACACAGACACACTAACACGCACATACAATACATATAGAGTATATATATGTATATATAGAAATGTTTTCCACATAAATGTGGAAATTAATTTTAGGGCAAACGAGGCGTATACGTGTTCATGTGGTTGTGTGTCTGCGTGTTTAATAGGAAAGGATGTGCGTCGGGATTGTGTGTGTATATGTGTGTTTATAGGAACCTCCATTTTTTGTTGCTTAAAGCCAGCAACAACAACAACGGCAAATGATAATTGCCAAAATGGCTGCAAATGAATAATTTATAAATTAAGTGAAAGAAAACGTTCAAAATGGGGGAAAGTGAAAAACAAAGCGCGAAAAGTTTAACGCAAGTTCAAAAAGCAAAAAAAAAATCAACAACAAATTATTGTAATTGTGTTGATTTTTCTTTATTTTTCTTTTATTTTCTTTAATTTGAATTTTTTTTTGGCAAAAGTTGGCGCATATTTTCATTAGTGAGCGGCAAGTTTACAAAGAATTTAATTTGTTTTTGTGCTGCGTTTTTTTTTGCTGTTGTGCGAGGGCAGGCTGGAAAGTAAGCCGGATTTAATTTTAATCAGCTGTTTTTAGTTTTTGCTTAAGCTGATTGTGGTTTAAGTTTTAGTCAATTGTTTAAATGGAAATGTTGGTAGTAGATAGAAAAAAGTGACCGGAAATGAATAGAATTGAATATTCTGCGGTTATTCGATTTCTGATATTTAAGTAGTAAACAATAAAAGATTTGTACAAATAATCGGCTTTAAGTTTTGGCAATATTTTGGAAATTTAAATACATAAGTGATTTATTTATTATTATATTATTATCTGTAGCAGTAACTCCCTTCAGGTATTTAAAAATTAAAAACTAAAAATTAATTAAATCAAAATGAAACTTATATGATAATTATATCGTATTAATATTAAATCGTCTTTTGCATTTTACCAACATTTTTCAAATTTATCCTAATTTAATTACATAACATATTTTTTATTATATCTGCCCGTATCTGCCTTCATGTATTTAAAAATAATAAAAAATAAAATTAAATTAAACTATAGCGAGAGAATATAATCAAAAAGAGATTTGTACAAATAATCGGATTAAGTTTTTGCTTCATTTCGGCAATTTTTATTATAATATATTAATTATTATATTTTAATCTGTAAAAATAACTGCCTTCAGGTATTTAAAAATAAACAATTAAAATTGAATTAAAATGAAATAAAAAGGGTAAATAATAAAAAACAAATTTGTACAAATAATCGGCTTAAAATTTATGCAATATTTTCTCAAAATTTTTTAAATTTTATTATACTATTCTTTATTTTCTATATCAATGCAAATTGCCTTCAGGTATTTAAAAATAAAATTGAATTAAAGTGAAATTAAATGTGGATAAGAATTAATAATAATTGAACAACTTATATCATATATGAACTTTTCCAAAATTGTTGAAAATTATCCTAATTTTATTATATTATATATTAATTATTATAGTATTATTTGTACCAGTATCTGACTATTGGTATTTAAAAAAAAAAACAAAAATTAAACTAAAATGAAATGCTTACAATAACACTGTCCTACAGAATTGAAAAAAATCAAAGAACTTTTCAAGCGACGCTAGTGTACGTTGTAGGTCTTGACGAGTACATCACGATAGTGTTTTTCAAAATTGTCTAACACCCCCAAAATCGGAAGTTATTGCTTAAAAACCGTTTTTTCGGGTACTGCGATCACTCCCACTATCACAACGTCGCCATTGTCAACCGATTTTCGATTTGCCTTACGGTTTTGGAGAATAAGATTCAAGCTTTAAGATGATATACATTTGTTTATACTTCATACAAAGCAACTACGAGATTTTTTGAAAGTTATCTAAGATTTACACCTCTTTTTTTCGATTTTCACACTTTGAAGTCATTTTTATATAACATTTTGTTAAAACACCTTACTTTTTTACATTTAATCTAAAGAAATAGTAATTCCGAGTAAGAGTTATGGTTGATAAAGTCGTACGCTTAGGTTACGACGCTTAGTGCAAACAAGAAAATTCAATTTCAATGACAAAAAAAATGTTTTAGATGGATAATTCGTTTGTTCATGAAGATCACGTAACCAAATTTGGTATAATGCTTAAGAACAATAAAAACCTTACAAGTACCAAATTTGGTCGCAATATTTTAAAAACAAACGAAATACAACAAATTTTGTTAAGAAATCGATTTTTTGGAAGACAATTACTATGGGAGCTATATGATATAGTCAACCGATTTTGTTGAAATTTGGCACATTGCGTACATGCATTAAAAAATTTCCAAACGCCAAATTTGAACAAAATCGGTTGACTATATCATATAGCTCCCATAGTAATTGTCTTCCAAAAATCGATTTTTTAACAAAATTTGTTGTATTTCGTTTGTTTTTTAAAATATTGCGACCAAATTTGGTACTTGTAAGGTTTTTATTGTTCTTAAGCATTATACCAAATTTGGTTACGATATCTTCTGCCGAAATCAAACGAATTAATCCATCTAAAACATTTTTTTGTGTCGATGAAATTGAATTTTCTTGTTTACAATAAGCGTCGTAACTTAAGCATTTATCGACCGATTTTAATAAACCATAACTTTTCTTACTCGGAATTAATATTTCTTTAAGATTAAATGTAAAAAGTAAAGGTGTTTTAACAAAATGTTATATAAAAATGACTTCCAAAGTGTGAAAATCGAAAAAAAAAAGTGTAAATCTTAGATTTCTTTTAGAAAAATCGCTTAGTTGCTTTGTATGAAGTATAAACAAATGTATATCATCTTAAAGCTTGAATCTTCTTCTTTCCAAAACCGTAAAGCAATCGAAAATCGGTTGAAAAATGGCGACGTTGTGATAGTGGGAGTGATCGCAGTACCCGAAAAACGGTTTTTAGCCGATAACTTCCGATTTTGGGGGTGTTAGACAATTTTGAAACACACTATCGTGATCTACTCGTCAAGACCTACAACGTACACTAGGTCACTTGAAAAGTTCTTTGATTTTTGTCAATTCTGTAGGACAGTGTAATTAGTACTAATACTAATCTTTAATTACATAATTTAAATTTCTCCTTTTATTTATTTATTTATTATCTTTATTTATTTTGTTTATTTTTTGTTTAATTTTTGAAATAACTCGATTTAATTCTCTTTTCATAAAGTATAAAGGTAAAAAACTTTGACTTAAAATTATTCTCTTAATTTCATTCATTATCCAAAATAAATATTTTTTCTATAACAAAAGACAAAAACAATTTTATTTAATAAATGTTTAATATAAAATAATAATGTAAAATCAAAGTTTGAAAGGTTTTTTTTGACACCTCTTGGTAAAAGTAGTGTTAAATACACAAAATTTATATTTTCTTTATTTTATTTTTTTTTTTAATCTATCTTTTCACACCTTTTGGTTGAAAAAGTGTTAATTGGTTAAATATCTAAATAAATAAATAATAAGTTCATAAAAATTTTGACTAAATTTACAACTTTTACGACAAATAAACATAAATTTATCCATTAATAAAAGCGAAAAAGTTTCCCCACGAGAGCTTTTTTGTGAATAGGAATTCTTAATTTGCTAATTTCAATCCTTCCTTTTCTTTATGTAATATTCGTAAAATAATTTATAATAAATATAATTATAATTTCATATAATAAGTTTGAACGTGTATTGGTATTTATTTCTTTTGAGAAATTTTTTAACTTAGCGCCGTCCCAGCAATTAAAATGGTTACAATTAATATTGCCCACACTACTTTTCTGCCTACCCTCGCTCAGCATTCCACACACATGTCAACACACATACACACTCTCTTCCACTCTCTCTCATTTGTTGCTGCCACTAAAATGCCAACTAAATTTCGTATGTTGTTGTTTTTTTTTCTCTTTCTGTTCGTTTCTGTTGTTGGAGCTCAACAAATTTATTGCATACTTTTAAGCGCGCTTTATTCTTTTTATGACGCTTGTCGCTTGCTGCTTTTGTCGAGTATCCGTCGGATTTATTTATTTACTGCGCCCCTCGCCCCTCTCTCCCTTCACCTCTCACCAGCTCTCACTTTGTGGATTTGTGTGAACTGATAAAAATAAAAGAAATAATTTTGACATGGCGTATGAGCAACAAAATGACAGGATATTATTCAATTGAATTCGTTTACATGCCTGAACTACATAATAAAAATGCCCTTTTATGCCACAGCGCACAAATTGAGCAATGGCGGGCAATGAGTTTCGTCGTACGCCTAGAACCAACTCCCAACCATATAAATATGTATCTCATATATGTATATATGAAACATCTCTTTTGTATCTGTTTTGTATATAGTTGTATCTGTCTGTCTGTCCTGTCGGCTGTATTTACATGGACTCTTATTGTTTTTCCGCTACGCCAACATGCCACTGACAAGAATGTGGCATAGCGAGATAGCGCCGAGAGATATGTTTGTCAGATACTCAGATACTATACTATATGGTATATGTTTGGGGATATGTGTGGTTGAGTGTGCGGTTCCAGGATATTCGGCATATTCGGCTGCTACTGCTTATTAAATGCGCATATTTCAGGCAATGCCAACAACATGCAGCAGCAGCTTATCTGCCCTTGAGGGATTTAGTCCTTCCTACTCCCCCTTTTACTTTACTTTGAGCTAATTTGCTAAATTGAAGTTCAGCGGATTGAGGCGCTTGTTTTGTGGTTTAGACAACAAACGAACAAGTTTTCTATAACAGAAAGTAGATAAGCTCTGTGGCACAAAGCTCTGCCTGTGCCTCCTAAGAATTCCTTTAGATCTTTTGGAAGCGAAATAAATTGCGAAAGTTGTTGAAAAGATTTTACTTAAAGTTGAAATAAAAATACTTTTTAAAAAATATTGCGGTGGCTGTAGGCAGTTAGTTTTTACGAATAATATGTAATTTATTTTGAGAGGAAAACGGCTTAAAGATACAAAGATAATCTATATCTCCATAGCAATTAGAAGGTCCCGTTCACAGTACATTCGCACGACAAGGAAAGATATTAATGATTTTAAATATATTTGAAGGCGTCTTCAGCTTATCTTAATAGGCCAAATCGGACAACGAGAAGAAGCCGATGAAAGATGTATATTTATATTAGTATATTTTTCGGAAATATATTCAATTATCTTCGCTGGTTCTAACCAGGATACGTGGGCAATAAGATGCTTGGTATTCCCAAGAGGGTTGTTTTCTACAATTTATCGTAGAGTTCATAGCTGGTCCAACTTTTAAATATATCTTAAAGAATCTCTAATCTTAATTACCTATGACGAAATTCTTAGCACATGTCTTTAATGACTTTCTGTAAGAATTCTTCGTAGAGTTCATATTGACTACAAAGTTGGCCATATCCAACTATTTCAAATATTTTAAAGAATTTTCAGATACTCAAAATTTTCCGAAATTAGCCTCTTAGCACACCAAAGAAGGACGTCTTTGATATCTGCTGCTAAAAGTCTTCGAGGAGTTCATAAGAGAGCTAGCTACTTCCAACTATTTTTTATATCCAAAATCATTATCTTCAATCAGTTCCATTTTTTCAAAATAAGTTCAATCATCTTTACTCGTCCTTAATAGGCTAATATCCGTCGGTCACGTAAGTTCTTAATATGCCGAAGGAATATGCCCAACTTTGCTTTAAGAATTCATTGTAGAGTTTATATTGTCATGTCCCACATTTTTCATATATCTTACAGAATCTTAAGCCAAATAATTATCTGTGTTGAGATTCTTAGCTCCTCAAATAAAGATGTCTTTGATGTCTTCAGCTAAAATTCTTCGTGGAGTTCAGAATGCCCATAAAGCTAGGTTTATTCTGCTTTTTCGTAAATCTAAAATCATCATTTTAAGTCATTCCAATTTTATCACACTAAGATAAATCATCTGCTTAAAGAAAGTTAAAATATTCCATTATTGGTTGAAGTGTTGAAGAAGTCTTAAAAAATCCCCAACTAAACTGTGACATTTATTGCACGTCGAGGAATAAATAATAAAGCTCAACCAAGATAGCAAGATTTTTTTAGTTATACTAGGATAGATTGAATACTTAATAAACTTTTAAAAAAAATTAATTTTTACTAAATGATTTCCAATATATGATTTTATGCTGCTTAAAACATTGCTGAATTATTGAGATGAACAATTCATCATCTTGTTCTTTCAATCTACTCAATATCTTAAGTCAGTTAAGTAACATAAAATAAAAATATATAAACCTGGTCACACTAATGTTGCATTTGATCACTTTTTTTAACTTTTAAGTTTTCTGAAACAATTTACAAATGAACAAAAACTATGTAATTTAAATTTGAGCCTTTAAATATGAAAGTTTAAAAAGATTTAAAGGAAATATGAGTATTGTGTAATTATTATACAACCTTAATATTGCACCGAAAAGTTTTAATTATTTTGCTTGATTTTAGTAGGGGCATTAATTACTTTCATGTTTTAGCCATCATGTGAAAAATATATTGTAATTAATGAGATAATATTCCACGAATTTTTTTTGTTTTAATGCAAAATACGCAGAAACAACATGATTTATTTAGGATACAGGTGGAGCTCATAAGCTGGAGGCAAAAATATGATTTGAATTTTAAAGTTAAAAAGAATTAATTTCTCATACTTTCAATTGAGATTTTAAATTATTTTTTATAAAATAATCCGTCCAACAAAAATTGCTTATTTAAGAGAACTTATTTGTGACATTTAATGGAAGTCTATATTTTATATTCTTTCGAAAATTGTTAATCTTATAAAACACCAAAGTTATTTAGAAAATACTACATTTTACCATAAGTTGCTATTGTAGAAATATATTGAATTTTTTTAAAACCGATAATTGTTTGCACAGACCCGTAATCACTTTTAAACCCTTTGTTTTTCATAAAAAAATGTATTTATTTAAAATTTCGCTATACAAGGCCTACTTGAGGTGGCGTTCTATAGTACCATCCTTAGATAGCTTGTAGCTATAGTTTCAGCCCGATCGCCATGTAAGTTTAGATTTGAGAGTACACTGAACAAGAAGCCCCTGTGTTTTTTTTTTTGATTTTTTGATTCGAAAAAACACTTCTACCGCCAATTTGACGTTGTATTAGCGTAATCCAAGCGAATTTTTGCGTCGATTCATAACCGTTGACGAAACTTGGGTCCACCACCACACTGCTGAAACCAAAGAACAGTCTAAACAGTGGATTGGACCAGGGGAACCAACTCCAAAGAAGGCAAAAAACAATTTTTTCAGCGAACAAGGTTATGGCTACTGTTTTCGGGGATGCAAGAGGTTTTCATATACATTGATTACCTTGAAAAGGGTAAAACTATCACTGGTCAATACTACGCAGACTTATTGCAACGTTTGAGCCACGAGGTGAAAATTAAACGACCTCATCTGGCGAAGAAAAGAATCTTGTTTCATCACGATAACGCACCAGCGCACAAGTCAATCGTTGCGATGGCTCAAATCAACGATCTGAAGTTTGAATTGATGCCGCACCCTTCGCTACTCTCCAGACCTAGCCCCGAGTGACTATTATTTGTTTCCAAACCTCAAAAAATGGCTTGGCGGTAAGAGATTTGCGGACAATGAAGAAGTAATCGAAGCTGTAAATGGGTATTTTGAGGAGCTTGACGAATCAGTCTATAGAGATGGCATTACTAGACTAGAACACCGCTATGAGAAATGTATCAGCCTTGGAGGAGATTATGTTGAGAAATAAAAAAAAAATTCTTAAAAACGTTGTTTTTCTTGGTCAGGCCGCAGACTTATCAATCCACCCTCGTACACAACATATTTGTTACAGGAATATAAAACATTTAAATTTTTACATCGATGGCAATGAAACAATATGGCATTATTAACTTATTAAATTATTTTTTCTTTTTAAATTGCAGCCAGTGCAACGTAGTTTTGAACTAATTTATACCTCTTTTAATTTATTTAAATACTACCAATTTTGACAGATTTATTAATTTTTCAAACTACTTAATGGCTTAATAGGCAAACTTTTTCAGTGTTGTATAATTTTGTTAATCTTTAGACTATTTTGTATTGGATTCAACTTATTAAAATGGATTTTGTGTTGAAGAGCTCCAGTTCACATTTTTTTTTCAAAATACGTTTAATTCTACAAATTTTTGCGTAGATTTATTAATTTTTCAAATTATGTAATGGCTTCATAAACGATTATGAAAAGTCTATAAACATTATTTTGATTTTTATCTTCAAACTATTAGTTTAAAATTGTTGAAATTTATTTTCTATTAAAGAACAAACTTTTTCAACAAAAATAATTTTTTTTTTGAAAGCCGAGCATTATTATTTTAAGTCTGTTTGGAAACAGGCTTTCAGCCATATCCCGAAAATGAGTAAAATAATCGCATTTGTTTTGATTTCACAAATTTTGCGCTACCAATTTCATTAAAAATTAGTTTGTATGAGATTTTAATGCGACTGCTTTGCTGCAAGAATAATTTTCTGGATCTATTTAGGCTAATTTTAGGAAAGATATTAATTGAAAAATTTATATTTTGACATAGCCCAAAGAGCTCTAAGTTTCACAAAAATAATTTCACTCGCATTAGCTAAAAAAAAATTAGTCATAAACAATGATATCGGCTCCACCGCAAGAAACGATTATTAGGGATATCATAAATTTTACTTAAAATAATTAAATTTGTTAAGGTTTGTAAACATTTAGTTTTATAATGAGTTGATTCAATATCTTGAATTACATATATATAAAGCACAGTTAAATAATTAAATTAAAAAACTTTCAATAAAATGCGATACGCTTTTTGGAGCAGTCAATTATGAAATTTGTTTGGAAAAGACTATTTCCTTTAGAAGTTATAAAAGAAAAAATTGTGAAATTTAGAGGTTTTGTTGTTAGTTTCTACAGCTCCTTGAGAAGCTAGGGCCTCTGAGTACTGTATATTTTTCAATATGTTCTTAATTACGATTAAAAGAAGTCTTCTAGTCTTACTTTTTTGTTAAAGGGTTTTATTTACATTTTTTTCTTCTATTTCTCTTTTTTAAATAAATTTACTGTTTTTTCTATAATATATAACGTCAACTTTGCTTAGTTGTACTCCTTAAATAAATAAATAAATAAATTTTGACATCTTAATTGTTAAGCTTCTTTTTAGGCTAATCTTTATAAATTATATAAGCTTGTTTATAAATATTAAAATGAATAAAGAATAATTCGATTTTAAAAGTCTTCTGCGTTATTTCTTGCAATAATATGAAACTAGCTAAAGCTAAATTTACTTTTTTTAATATCAGCTTCCATTTAACTTGTTCTATATCAGATTAGCTAAAAATAAAGTTTTGTATTTTACACAATTTCTAAAATTGTTGTTAATTTTTTATGAGTTCTCTTCATCGGATAAAAAAAAAACCTCAAAAAAATAAATTACTGGATTTTTCACTTTGTTTCGTTTTACTCGAAATAAATTTTAGATTAAGAGAGTACAAACATGGAAAAGTATATGAAGGTATGGAATATATGGTACCATTTATCAGAGATAAGAGACGTATAAAAACTTAAAGAATATTGCAATTTTTTATGGACCTGTAAATAAGTTGGCTACAAATCTTCTAGTCTTTTATGGAAAAAAAGCTCAAAAAACAATGGACTGAGCTTTTACATTTTTTTTCGTTTTATTCGAAAGATATTTTAGTTTAAAACTTTGCTCATGACTTTGAGAATTATAGCAAATGTTTCTGGTATGGTATTCTGCTGAGAAATATTTCAGAGTTAAGATTGAAAGACGGATAAAAACATATTGAAGTTCTAAACAGGCCTAAAAATCAGTAATGCGTCTTCTAGACTACAGAAATATGACTAGACAATTCTAGGTGCTTCTGGTATTTATTATATTATTTATATTGTGCGTTCTACCTAAAATTTTTGTTTAATAGTATGCTGAATCAAATTAAATTAGACAAAACATTTTTGAGTTAATCCAAAACAGACTTGTTAACCCTTTCATGCACTTTTTTTTTGCAAAATGCAGGTAGATTACTTTTGACAATAAAAACCTGTAGCAAAAAAATTAAACATTTTTTTATTTAATTCAAAACGAACCCTTTCTAACAAATAATTTTTCGGTATTTGAAATATTTTTATCTTAGTATCTTATAAGCCGAAAGTTGCAAATTTACATTTCCGTGGCAGGCAACCATTTAAACTTAACCTAACCTTACCTAGAACAGCATTAAAATAAAACCCCAATAAATTTCTACATTTTAAATCTTTTCTACATTTGTTTCAAAAAATTCTAAAAATCTTAAAAATCAAACTGAAGCTCCTATTTTTTTAAAGCTTTCAATTCCCATTCAACTCAGTACAAAATCGAATTTCTTTGACTTCTTTGGCTTCAACAAAAAAGTATCTGTCAGAGTTCAAACAAAAAACAGATAGATAGATAGACTTTCTGGTCCAGTTAGTATCAACAAGCAAGGCTCTAATGATTATGCAAAGCTTCAAACTATTCAAACAGCTTCGATAAGGATATGTCATGTGAGTTGTGCATTAGTTGGATGTCATAGTAAAAAAAATGTATCTCACAGATACTTTATGCTAAGCGCTGACTTTTGTTGTCAGAGAGCAGCAAACTAAATGCAACTCATTACAGTGCAATACACGGCAAAGCTCAACATTTTTTTTATGCTCCTCGAAGGATTGTGCAGGAATCTGCTCTGTATGGCAAAAGGCGAAGAAAGGTACTTGAACAAATGCATGAGCTGCATTTGAGAGTACGCACACACTCACACTGCAAATACGTACACACAGATACTATTTTTTTATTTGTGTAGTTCGAGGGAGTTGTAAGGAAGCTTACCTTGTGCATACGTCCACTTCAGCAGGAAAACGATGAATACGAAACGTAAATCCATTTTACAATTTTTTACAGTATTTCGCCTTAAGATAAAATGGCTAAAAAAGCGTAGCAAAAGCATTTATTTGGTTTTAACACACACAGAAACACATATATATGTATATGTAGTGGTATATAGTGCATGTATTGTATGCTGGTGTGCGTTGGTTTTGCTCTTGGGCGTTCCTTGTTCCTTGCAGTTGTATTCTATTTTATGCGAATTTATTTTATTTTTGCCCGTTTAACGTTTCTTTTTTCGACAATCTCAACTTTATCGCTGGGAATTGCTTGCAACTTGCAGCATTGACCGAATCCCTCTCTATATATATATAAACTCTATATATTTGCCTTTGCATAAAAGCCCTTAAATAAGTCGACGTTTGAGCTGCATTTCTATTGTAAATTGCACATGGCGGCGGCGATGGCAGCGGCTTTGCCAGCAGCCAAGCCACTTTAGGTAAATACTTCCGTTTCCGGAACACACACAAAAAACACTTTAACACACTTGGCAGGATCTGCTGCTGCTGCTGTGACGTCTGCGACTTGTCGGTCGCCCCTCTTTAAGCACGCACATTGTTGTTGTTGTTTAAGCGCGCGTTGGGTGCTGCCCACTTGCTACGTCACAAATCAATTAGCAAACAGCGCACAAATTAATGGACACGAGTTAATTGAGCCCGAAAAAAAGGATGCACACACACACACGGGACACTCGTACACTCACACAGAGAGATCCTGTCGAGCACGTATGTTCAACACCGTGTAATCGTTGTATTAAATCAAATGCGGCATGTGGCATGCGGCTTGTCCCACTGTTTGTTTATGCCACAGCAACAACTACAACAACAACTACGTCACGAACGTCGTTTGCATTAATACCGTTATTTAAACGCTCTCTTCTTTGCGCGCTTTTAAACCGTTAGCGGCAGTAACCAAAACTCAACTGAACGTCCCGTTAGCCAAACGACATGGCGCCCAACTACAGTTATTTTGTAACGGCGCGTGGTGAGTTTTTCGTTTGCCTATCGGCTCGTCATCGTCGTCGTATACAAAATGGTGGTGAGTTTTTAACTTCGTTTTGCCTTGCAAAATAATTCGGAGTTAGGCGCGAGAGAGCGCTCACTCTCTCTCTCTCTCCCGCTCTCTGTGTTGGCTTGTTTTGCAAATTCCTTTGGGCGCTTAGCAAACAGCTGTTTTGGTGTAAAACTTCAGGAGCTCTAGAAGCAATAGCTGGGACGAAACTGGACAGGACTATAATAATTAAGACTGAAGTTGTCATTAAAGCAAAGGAGCTTCAAATGACATAATAGTTGTTTGTCTTAGTTCTAGCTAAAATAAAAAAACTTTACATGTTTATAGTGTACGGTTTTTGATTAATCCTTTCAGTACCGATTTAAAATGGAAGAACTTAAAAAATATATGTATAAATTAGAATTATCTAAGTATAAACACAAATCTTTATAGAACAAAATCTGAAAGGAGTAAGCGTTTCAGTCGAAAGTAGCCAAAAACTGCTCTGTCATCTCATCAAAAAATTAGTCTTTTATTTTTATTGAAAAACTATTTCTCAAACGCAGCAGTTTTTTGTATATGCAGAAAAGAAGCTTTTTATTGAAAAATTAATGTTCGATAAAAAAAAGTTCTTCGGTATAATATTGTATCGATGAACTTTATAAAAAAAATATTTTTTATGTTAGTTTCAGCTTCTTACTTAATAATAACAAAAATATTTCTTCAGAATGTCAAGAATATATGTAGTTTGCTATATGGTAAATAATAATAAGATTTTAATAAACTTTTATGTTTGATCTTGAAAATACCACGCTAGGTCATTCGATCGTTAGGGGTGGTCTATATTACTTATTCGTTCAAAAATTTTAATAATTGGGACACAACCTCGCAGAAGAAATGCTACGCCGAAAATATAAATGGTTAGGCCATATTCTTCGGAAAAGCCTTGGACTTTAGTCCCCAAAGCAGCCATAGTCAAGGTCGCTCGACTAACATCTGGAAAAGGCAAGTTGGTTTCGTACTGAGAAGCTCCGGAAAATATTGGCATGAGTTCAAGCAAATTATTTTTAGCAGCCCTATGTTTCTCCTAGGAATTTAAATGATTAGCAAAATAAGTAAAAAAAATTAAGCGTATCATGTTTGAAAAAATATTTTGTATAAGATATGTATTAAATTTGTTGTAGTAATATCCAATCTCTAGCTAATAATCTCATAATACAAATAAAATCTGTTAGATCCCATATTATTCCATAGGACACAAGTTTATTTTATTTTTTTGATATCGGGGATTAAATTATATAGCTCCCATATGGGTGTTTGAGACGACCGCGACAAAAAAAAAAAGGTTTTAGATGGATAATTCGGTTGTTTATAAAGATATCGTAACCAAATTTGGTATTCGAAAGTTTTTATAGTTCCCAATCACTGTACCAAATTTCATCAAAATCGGTTGACTATATCATATAGCTCCCATAGGACCGATCGGCCAAAATAACTTTAAGATATTGGGACCAAATTTGATATTCGTTTTTTTTTATAGTTCCTAAGCACTGTACTAAATTTAATCCAAATCGGTTGACTATATCATATAGCTCCCATTGGACCAATCGGTCCAAAAAAACGTTTTATATAAAAAATTCGATGTGTTTGGATTGTTTGTAGAGATATTTGAACTAAATTCGGCATTCAGATCTTTTTTAAAGGTATTTAATCACTGTGTCAAATTTTATTGAAATCGAGTTGACTATATAATATAGCTCCCATAGGAACGATCGGTCAAAAAAATTTTTTGCTTAAAAATTCTTCTGTTTTTGTTTTTTTTTGTGAAGAAATTTGACTTTATTACAAGCTAGTGGCACAGGGTATCCTAAAGTCGTCCGCGCCCGACTTTACGTACGCCATTTTTCAGTTTGATTTAAAGCTTTTCTTCTGAATAATTAACCATAAATAAAATTAAAAAATAAATAAATAAAAATTTAAAAAAAATATAAAAATTAAAAAGAAATAAATAAATAAAAATATTCAATATATTGTACTAAAAATTAAATTAAAAATTTAAAAAACCCCCGATACAGAACTTAAGTAATTTTCATTTAAAAAGTGAAAAATAATAAAGGAACTTAATGTTAAAGTACCTAAGAATCTATTAATAATTCTAAAAAAATACGTCGCGTTGGGGGACACGCGAGGGCAGACGTCGTTGACGGTCGTATCTTACATGCAAATTTTTTGAAGTAATTCTATGAAAGTTTTTGAAGTATTTTCTTAATTTTGTTTTTAAGTTAATCTTTGTTGCTTAATTAGACTATTTGTATTTAAATTGTTAGTTTAGGAGCGGTCCCCCAACGCGACGTATTTTTTTTAGAATTATTAATAGATTCTTAGGTACTTTAACATTAAGTTTCTTTTATTATTTTTCACTTTTTAAATGAAAATTACTTAAGTTCGGGGGTTTTTTAAATTTTTAATTTAATTTTTATTTCATACTTTTTATAGGTAGGTTAGGTTAAGTTAGACTTTAGTATATTATAATATACTTACTATAATTTAGATTCTTGTTAAGGTATAGATTACATTTAAGGTCAAGCTCGTTTGCTTTTTTTACGCATTCTCCCCACTTTCACTCCCCACAACTTTTAAACGGCTCGACCGATTTTCATCATGTCTAGGAACACTCGCACATAAGTCACCTTTAATACAAAAAAAAATAAATTGAAATCACTGCATGCGTTCGGGAGTTACGATGCCACAGACAGACAGACAGTCAGACAGACAAATTTTAAGCCAATCGGACAAAGTTGATGTTTTAACTTCAAATGGCCATAACTTCTAAACGAGAAGAGATAGAGCAAAAATAGCCTCAGATTCGAATAAGTGGCGTCGTCAGCTTCAATAGGACCAAATTTTAGGCCAATCGACAAAGTTGATGCTTTTAACTTCAAATGGCCATAACTTCTAAACGAGAAGAGATAGAGCAAAAATAACCACATTTTCGAATCAGTGGCGTCGTCAGCTTCAATAGGACCAAATTTTAGGCCAATCGGACAAAGTTGATGCTTTTAACTTCAAATGGCCATAACTTCTAAACGAGAAGAGATAGAGCAAAAATAACCTCAGATTCGAATCAGTGGCGTCGTCAGCAACAATAGGACCAAATTTTAAGCCAATCGGACAAAGTTTATGTTTTTAACTTCAAATGGCCATTACTTCTAAGAGCAAAAATAACCTCAGATTCGAATCAGTGGCGTCGTCAGCTTCAATAGGATGAAATTTTAAGCCAATCGGACAAAGTTTATGTTTTTAACTTCAAATGGCCATAACTTCTAAACGCGAAGAGATAGAGCAAAAACGCGAAGAGATAGAGCAAAAATAACCTCAGATTCGAATAAGTGGCGTCGTCAGCTTTAATAGGACCAAATTTTAAGCCAATCGGACAAAGTTTATGTTTTTAACTTCAAATAGCCATAACTTCTAAACGCGAAGAGATAGAGCAAAAACGCGAAGAGATAGAGAAAAAATAACCTCAGATTCGAATCAGTGGCGTCGTCAGCTTCAATAGGACCAAATTTTAAGCCAATCGGACAAAGTTTATGTTTTTAACTTCAAATGGCCATAACTTCTAAACGCGAAGAGATAGAGCAAAAATAACCTCAGATTAGAATCAGTGGCGTCGTCAGCTTCAATAGGACCAAATTTTAAGCCAATCGGACAAAGTTTATGTTTTTAACTTCAAATGGCCATAACTTTTAAACGCGAAGAGATAGAGCAAAAACGCGAAGAGATAGAGCAAAAATAACCTCAGATTCGAATCAGTGGCGTCGTCAGCTTCAATAGGACCAAATTTTAAGCCAATCGGACAAAGTTTATGTTTTTAACTTCAAATGGCCATTACTTCTAAACGAGAAGAGATAGAGCAAAAATTACCTCAGATTCGAATCAGTGACGTCGTCAGCTACAATAGGACCAAATTTTAAGCCAATCGGACAAAGTTGATGTTTTTCTCCCACTTTTACTCCCCACAACTTTTAAACGGCTCAACCGATTTTCACCAAACATGTCTAACAACACTCGCACATAAGTCACCTTTAATACAAAAAACTAAATTGAAATCACTGCATGCGTTCGGGAGCTACGATGCCATAGACAGACAGACAAACAGACACGTCAAACTTATAACACCCCTCTTTTTGCGTCGGGGGTTAAAAATACGTTTGATTACATTTTTTAAATGACAGAAATTTTTTTATTTATTTAAATCTTTTTTTATGAGTAACTAATTTTCTGTTCAATTTAATTTTAATTTGATTCAATATTTCAAATTATTATATTTTTCGGATTGATTTTAAGTTTTTTTTCTGAATAAATAAATAAAAATAAAATTTTTTAATCCAAAAAATCAATATAATGTACTAAATATTTTTAAATTTTTTTTAAGCTTTACTTCTGAGTAACTAATCTCAATTAATAAACGAAAAAAATAAATTTAAAAAAAATCATTATTTTACTAATAAAATAAATTCTAAAAAGCGGGTACACTTCACAAAAATTTTTATATATAGCATTTTAAATAAATTAGTGTTTACCCAAACTTTGTGCTTTTATTTGTGTTCACTGTTTTTCTTAATTATTTTAGATTTTTTAAGACCTAACTTCTAAATTCTCGACTATTAAATTTTCATTTTTGTACTATTTAATTAACTATTTCTATTTGAGATTTAGATTTCAAACTAATTCATTTATTGTCCTTTGATTAAATATTTATGATTTGTATTTTTTTTTAAAATTTTAAAATTCCAACTAATTGATTAATTTTCTTTTTGATAGATTTAATTTAAATATTTATGTTGTATATTATATTACTTTATAATCCAATACTGAATAAATTAAATTAATATTAAACAAGCAAATAAAAATATACCCACATAATTCTTTGTGCTTATCCTATCCATAAATTATAAAAGTCTTGTATCTGCCTCGAGTAGGATATATTTATATCTGCTCAATTCAATTTTTCTCAGAATTCTACCTAACTTTACCCGCATTCCTTCGATTTCTCAGAACAATCTAATCATGCTCATCATAACTACAGTTTACATACTTAAGACACTTAAATCTCATCTCGGTTCGGCTTTGTTTATTATCAACTCCATTGCCAAAACATTTGTTGCTGAATTTACCGGCAAAAATGTTGAGTTTGCGCAGAAATTTTTCGGAGTCCGAATTCCGACGCTGCTCTGCGCTCTCCTGTTGGCAAAGAGCGCCAGAGAGCTCGCTCAGCTGAGAGAGCGCATTCTCTTGCTTGAAAGTAACGAGTAAAATATTTGAATTATTGCAAAAAGACCGTTAAATGCCTTTGCATGGGTAACAGTTTTCAAAGGAATTTTGAAATTTCTATATTATAGAAAAATCTGGAAATGTTTTTTTGAACTTTTTAGGTTATTTTATTACGCTTTTCTACTTTTAATTATTTCTATTAATATAATTTGGAATAATATGACTTTGGCTTGTTAAGAAAGGTAACAAGAAGTGAAAATATTTCTATATTACATGCAACGAGTGACAAGCAATTCACCTATATACGAATTTTTTAATTCAAACTAGGCGAAAGGCTCAAAATTTCGACAAATAGTTATAAAATGTAGTATGAATATTTTTGATTTTTTTATGAGTATGAGTTGCTTGGATTTAATGTCCGTTCGGCATTTAAAGTATCGCTATCCAGCAGCATAACTGGAAAATAGTCTTCAAATCCCAACATTGTCAAAAAAAAAAAGATTATTCATACATTAAATAGATTATTTAAAATTTTTTATATTTAATATAATACTATTTTAAATTATTAAATAGACAATTATGGGCTCAATTAAGCCAATTCAATTTTTATTTTAATACATTTTCCAAAGCCAATTTTTATTCAAAACTTCAGTGTTTCAATTAAAGTAAAGATAATTTTTTATCTGTAGTGGGGTTTTTTTAGTGGGTCGTTACCCAGAAAATGTCTCAACATATTATACAAAAAAAAATTGCGTACGCTAAAGTCGGGCGCGGACGACTTTGGGATACCCTGTACTACTAGCTTGCAATAAAATCCGGTTCCTTCATAAAAAAATAAAAACAGAAGAATTTTTAGGCAAACATTTTTTTTTTTGACCGATCATTCCTAGCGGAGCTATATGATATAGTCAGCCGATTTCGATTAAATTTGACACAGTGCTTTGGTACCTTTAACCATGCCGAATTTTATTCAAATACGAGGTGTGTTCAAAAAATAATGTGACTTTTCAAATTTCGCGGGCAACGTAATTTCGATTATCGATTTTTATTTTGTTGTGTTGGTACACTCTTCCCGAACATCTGTACCAAATTTCAAGTGAATGACATTTTTGGTTTGGTTGTGAGAGGCGTAAAGGTTATAAGTGTTTTGCGATTTTGTAATCGATAATCGAAAATACGTTGCCCGCGAAATTTGAAAAGTCACATTATTTTTTGAACACACCTCGTATCTTCACAAATAAACGAAACACAACAAATTTTATTCAAATATCGATTTTTGGGAAGATCGACCCTATGGGAGCTATATGATATAGTCAGCCGATTATGTTCAAATTGGGTACAATGCTTGGATACTCTAAAAAACTTCTGAATGCCAAATTTGGTTACGATATCTTTATTAAAAAATTAAATAAAGGGAATTTTTTATAAAAAAAGTTATTTTGGCCGATCGGTCCTATGGGAGCTATATTATATAGTCAACCGATTTTGATCAAATTTGATACAGGCTTGGGAACTATAAAAAAACTTTCAAGTGCCAAATTTGGCACAATACGTTTGATTACATTTTTTAAATGACAGAAATTTTTTTATTTATTTAAATCTTTTTTTATGAGTAACTAATTTTCTGTTCAATTTAATTTTAATTTGATTCAATATTTCAAATTATTATATTTTTCGGATTGATTTTAAGTTTTTTTTCTGAATAAATAAATAAAAATAAAATTTTTTAATCCAAAAAATCAATATAATGTACTAAATATTTTTAAATTTTTTTTAAGCTTTACTTCTGAGTAACTAATCTCAATTAATAAACGAAAAAAATAAATTTAAAAAAAATCATTATTTTACTAATAAAATAAATTCTAAAAAGCGGGTACACTTCACAAAAATTTTTATATATAGCATTTTAAATAAATTAGTGTTTACCCAAACTTTGTGCTTTTATTTGTGTTCACTGTTTTTCTTAATTATTTTAGATTTTTTAAGACCTAACTTCTAAATTCTCGACTATTAAATTTTCATTTTTGTACTATTTAATTAACTATTTCTATTTGAGATTTAGATTTCAAACTAATTCATTTATTGTCCTTTGATTAAATATTTATGATTTGTATTTTTTTTTAAAATTTTAAAATTCCAACTAATTGATTAATTTTCTTTTTGATAGATTTAATTTAAATATTTATGTTGTATATTATATTACTTTATAATCCAATACTGAATAAATTAAATTAATATTAAACAAGCAAATAAAAATATACCCACATAATTCTTTGTGCTTATCCTATCCATAAATTATAAAAGTCTTGTATCTGCCTCGAGTAGGATATATTTATATCTGCTCAATTCAATTTTTCTCAGAATTCTACCTAACTTTACCCGCATTCCTTCGATTTCTCAGAACAATCTAATCATGCTCATCATAACTACAGTTTACATACTTAAGACACTTAAATCTCATCTCGGTTCGGCTTTGTTTATTATCAACTCCATTGCCAAAACATTTGTTGCTGAATTTACCGGCAAAAATGTTGAGTTTGCGCAGAAATTTTTCGGAGTCCGAATTCCGACGCTGCTCTGCGCTCTCCTGTTGGCAAAGAGCGCCAGAGAGCTCGCTCAGCTGAGAGAGCGCATTCTCTTGCTTGAAAGTAACGAGTAAAATATTTGAATTATTGCAAAAAGACCGTTAAATGCCTTTGCATGGGTAACAGTTTTCAAAGGAATTTTGAAATTTCTATATTATAGAAAAATCTGGAAATGTTTTTTTGAACTTTTTAGGTTATTTTATTACGCTTTTCTACTTTTAATTATTTCTATTAATATAATTTGGAATAATATGACTTTGGCTTGTTAAGAAAGGTAACAAGAAGTGAAAATATTTCTATATTACATGCAACGAGTGACAAGCAATTCACCTATATACGAATTTTTTAATTCAAACTAGGCGAAAGGCTCAAAATTTCGACAAATAGTTATAAAATGTAGTATGAATATTTTTGATTTTTTTATGAGTATGAGTTGCTTGGATTTAATGTCCGTTCGGCATTTAAAGTATCGCTATCCAGCAGCATAACTGGAAAATAGTCTTCAAATCCCAACATTGTCAAAAAAAAAAAGATTATTCATACATTAAATAGATTATTTAAAATTTTTTATATTTAATATAATACTATTTTAAATTATTAAATAGACAATTATGGGCTCAATTAAGCCAATTCAATTTTTATTTTAATACATTTTCCAAAGCCAATTTTTATTCAAAACTTCAGTGTTTCAATTAAAGTAAAGATAATTTTTTATCTGTAGTGGGGTTTTTTTAGTGGGTCGTTACCCAGAAAATGTCTCAACATATTATACAAAAAAAAATTGCGTACGCTAAAGTCGGGCGCGGACGACTTTGGGATACCCTGTACTACTAGCTTGCAATAAAATCCGGTTCCTTCATAAAAAAATAAAAACAGAAGAATTTTTAGGCAAACATTTTTTTTTTTTGACCGATCATTCCTAGCGGAGCTATATGATATAGTCAGCCGATTTCGATTAAATTTGACACAGTGCTTTGGTACCTTTAACCATGCCGAATTTTATTCAAATACGAGGTGTGTTCAAAAAATAATGTGACTTTTCAAATTTCGCGGGCAACGTAATTTCGATTATCGATTTTTATTTTGTTGTGTTGGTACACTCTTCCCGAACATCTGTACCAAATTTCAAGTGAATGACATTTTTGGTTTGGTTGTGAGAGGCGTAAAGGTTATAAGTGTTTTGCGATTTTGTAATCGATAATCGAAAATACGTTGCCCGCGAAATTTGAAAAGTCACATTATTTTTTGAACACACCTCGTATCTTCACAAATAAACGAAACACAACAAATTTTATTCAAATATCGATTTTTGGGAAGATCGACCCTATGGGAGCTATATGATATAGTCAGCCGATTATGTTCAAATTGGGTACAATGCTTGGATACTCTAAAAAACTTCTGAATGCCAAATTTGGTTACGATATCTTTATTAAAAAATTAAATAAAGGGAATTTTTTATAAAAAAAGTTATTTTGGCCGATCGGTCCTATGGGAGCTATATTATATAGTCAACCGATTTTGATCAAATTTGATACAGGCTTGGGAACTATAAAAAACTTTCAAGTGCCAAATTTGGTTACGATATCTTCACAAACATACGAATTATTGATCTAAAACTTTTATTTTTTTCCGAAGTCGTTTGAAACATCCCTATGGGAGCTATATAATTTAACCCCGATATCAAAAAATAAAACAAACTTGTCTCCTATGGAATAATATGGGATCCAATGTGAAAGTTTGGTTACTCTA
Organism: Chymomyza amoena; assembly: GCA_037043745.1. NCBI lineage: Eukaryota > Metazoa > Arthropoda > Insecta > Diptera > Drosophilidae > Chymomyza > Chymomyza amoena. The sequence continues at coordinate 35,232 of JBAMAX010000086.1, forward strand.
GCTCTTACCATCTCTGAGATCTAGGCGTTCAAACGGACGAGACGGACGGACAGACGGACGGTCAGACGGACAAAAATTTTTTTTTAATTCCATTTTACTTTTTTTAAATTTAATATTTTATCTGTCATGGTAAAAAAAATTCGCATCAATATCTTTATTCGTTTAGAAGATATGGCTTATCAAAAAATAGTCCAAAATGAAAAAACCGATATTCAGTTATCGATAACTCCATAAATAATCGGAATTTTGCAATAAAATTGGGCGTGGTTTCTAATGGCTAGCAGCTCTACCAACTGTGTAAAAATCATCAAAATCGGAGAAGGTCGCCAAAAAAGTGGCCCGCTTCACTTATTTTCGCCGATATATAATATAATTGTGCCTATGATTCACAACGGGTTTAAACAAGCAATGTTATAATACATCACATTTTTATACGAATCTAATTCAATTGAAAGTTAAGCTTTTTAGCAATTTTTTATATATTAATTTTATAAAATTTTTTGATTGTGCATGGTTTTTATTGGATAATTTTTACGATTACTTTTAGAATGAATATTTAAAAAAAAAAAGGAACGATTTCTCGATGATAGTAAAATCTTGTGACGTAAGCATTTATATATAGTACCAAATGACTGAACAATTTTTCTCAAAATTCACTTTCCATAAATTCTTCCAAGTTACTGAATTGAGATTCCTCCACTTTGATTTCAGCAGATTCCAATGCTTCTGAAAGTGTACTGTAAAGATTCCTGTCAATTCCTGCTTTATGTTTACAGCAGGCAACAGTTGCTGTTGCTCCGTTGGAGCACTATTTATGTGAGACGCGAAGCAATCCGTGTAAAGACCAGTGCCGATATTGTGAAAGGTCTTAAAAACACTGCCCACACTTTCCATAAATTCTTCCAAGTTACTGAATTGAGTATTTTTACAATTGAGCAATTCCTAAACTCTCAAAACGATAGGGTTTACTTGAGGGACCGTTCATACGAGAATTTGAGTCATCGAGTGGCCACCAGGAGGCAGCACCCGCCACAGATAATGGTTTGGGCCGCTGTATTCGCAGATGGGCGCTCTCCAATCGTTTTCATCGAGCCTGGCGTCAAGGTTAATGCGCAATATTATCGGGAAAGTATTCTGGAGGTTGCTTTGAAGCCGTGGGCAGACAAACATTTCGGTGGCAGACCATGGACGTTTCAACAGGACTCGGCACCGTCTCACAAAGCTCGAGTGAACCAAGAATGGCTGAAAAACAACGTTCCGAACTTCATAACGTCCACACAATGGCTCTCGAATTCACCAGACGCGAATCCGATGGATTATTCTCTTTGGGCCATTTTGTAGAGCAAGGTCCGAACTAAAAGACACAACAGTCTCGAGGCGCTGAAAAAAGCCATTGTCCACGAGTGTGCCAAAATACCTGCAAGTCACATTCGGGCAGCTTGCGATTCATTTTTGGACCGTCTCAAGGCCATATTGAAAGACCCTGTAGAACCAAACTTGGCAAAATGAAGCTCGCATCACGGCTCTCATTTCGTCTGGTACAAACTTTGGATATCAGTCCGATGAACGTGTCATCGGCCGCTATCAAGGCTCTGCCAACGCACATTATCAAGATTAAACTTATTTGTAACCTTCAAAAAGTACTTCCTAGCTTATATGCTAAAATAAAAGAAGGAAATCATCTCTTGAGCTCAAAGGAGTAAACCATACATATTTGTTTAATTCGTGCTCCTAAAAAATATACGATATCTTCCTCAAAAAACTATTATTAAACCTTACACACTTGTTACTCGAAACTATCTTAAACTTTTCCTTTGCCAATATTTTAAATTAAAAGTCTGATAATACCTATTACATACATATATATATTTGAAGTGAAAAAGCAGCTGTAATGGCTTCACTTGTTAAATGACAAACTCTCGTGTAATTAACTTTCTAGGATTCACCACGACTCGAAATTGGCCTCGTAGCTTGTGGTTCTTCTTCCTCTCAATTGCCCCCAACGGCCTCAATCGTTGGCTTTCAGCTACATAAACAACAATTAAAACGTAACAAATTACACGTTGATACACTTTACAGTGACCGCTCCCAGCTGCTCTATACTCTTCCTCTCTATATACACTCTCTCTCTATATGTATACTATATGTATTATTTTTTCTTCTTCAATTATTTCCGATTATTGCAACGTTGGCCAAAGCGAGTGGGTCGTTTCAAATCCATGTTAATTGCTATTTTGCCAAGCTGCCAAGTAGACGCCCCCGAGTCATCCCTGGGTAGATTCTTCTTTCCTCTCCTATCTAGAGCTTTAAAATCCTTGGTAGAAAAATAACAACCTGAGGTCAGAAACTGATTTTCCATTCATTTTACAGCAAAAGCAACAACTACCGCAAGCTATGATAGCTTTTGTTGTTGTTGCGACTCTTGTTGTTGTTGTCCTAATATACTGTTTGGCGAAGAAGGAAGCAAGTGAAACAGAGAGCGCGATGAAGGGAAGTAGACAAGCAAAAAAGCGAAAAATAAAAAAAATTACACAGACGACCCAGTAAGTAAGTTTCAGACGCCCTCGATTCTTTTGCCTTGCCGGACAAACCGTAGAAGATAAACTGCAATCGAAGGACGTTGACTGAATGATAAATTACACTTGACAATAGCTGCCAACGTGCAAGAGTGTGGGTGTGTGTGTGTCCTGAGTGTGTGTGTGTGTTGTGTGTGATTGTCTCTCTCACTCTCTTTATGTAATCCCATATGTATATATTTAGTATAGCGCGAGGGCAGGCTGATAAGAAAGGGACCTTGCATGGAGACACCAAACGAAATCGTTCAATTCTTTTAAACACTCTGAAATAAAAACTTTCGGGTGGTTCAGCTCTGGATGTCATTCTGAACCTAGAACCAGTGGTCACCTTCCTAGAGTTTAATGCAGCCAGAAGCGCAGCCACACTTCGGGCATTGAATCTTCTTGTGTCCTTAACGGGCACAGAATCTTCTGGTGCCCTTAACTTAGGCCCACCGCAGTGTCCTACGAACGTTTGGCAATGTGATTGCTACTCTGCGGTTCAGAATTGGAAGGATAAGTTTGTTGGTGTCTTTCCAGAGAGAGAATATTGAATGCCAAAAATTCCCACCACAATGAACACAGGAGCGGCTGTCTTCTCGAAAGTGCTGGCATCACGGCTCTCATTCCGTCTGCCAAATTGGGGCAGTGTGTTTCAGTCCGAGATATACGCGGCGTGGCAAAACTGATACAAGCTTTGTACATCAGTCCGATGAACGTGTCAAGCCGCTATCAAGGCTTTGACAACGCACACTATAAAGAATAAACTTATTCGTAACACCAAATCCAGCACCACTCGATCACCCTCTGCTGAGCTCTCTGGGATCCTTGGGAACGTGGGAGCAGACGAGTGTACTAGATATGGCCTCATATGTTACGTATATATCAAAACCTCTACAAGATGTAGTTTCAGAGATTACGCATCTCGTCAGGTCAGATGCAGATTGCCAATGGCACACCTTGTCCGGCTCTCCCGACCACTTTAACCAAGATACAAGCGGAAGCGATCCTCCGAAGCGATTCCACAAGGGCAGAACTAGGATGATGTAACGGCACTGTGCCATAAGCCTTCTAGCTAAGAGGATGCATGTCCCCAAAATGACTTCTATCCCAGCTGCGGGGATGAGGAAGAGATAGAAAGCATCCAACACCTCCAGGGTGAATACCCTGCACTTCTTAGGAAACACACCCATAATCTGAGAAAGCCCTTATTTGAAAACCTGGTCAGTCTGGCCTAAAGCGGATCAGGCTCTTTCTATCTAATCCTTGAATTGATCCCATATAGCAAGACCTCTATACTTTCAGTCGGTCTTTCGGTCCCAACTACGGGGATGAGAAGGAGAGAACATCCAACACCTGGTGTGTGACTGCCCTGCACTTCTTGGGAATCTCAACCAGTGTCTGTAAAGTCCCTTCTTTACAAACCTGGGCTGTCTGGCCTAAAAGGGATCAGGCTCTTTTAATCGAATCCTCGAAATGGTTCAGCGAACAAGATGTTTAGGCAAGCACAGAACTTACTCTTCCCAAATACCCTGTATACCCTTATGGTCGGCAAAGTTAGTTGCATTGTTGCGTCAAAAATTTCAGAATAAACTTAAACCATGTTTCCTACAACCCTCTCGGCAACCGTCACCTTGATGTGGTGATGGGGCTTAGTAGCTGCAATAACTCTAAGAGCAGATCCGGCGGTAACATAGCTACTGATAGGACCACCCTTGCCGGTAAGGTCTTCGAGGAGCAGTAAAGCGAAGAAGTGATCCACAACGTAGCGTCTGTACTCAGAATGAGCGGCTGTAAAAGGCGTCTGTTCTCCAGGTTAAGGGCGGCCTATTTAAAAGTGACCTGTCACTGCGAGCAGAGTTGTAAGGACTGACTTTGAGCTTATAACTTACGGTCAGAGACCTGCTGCCTCGCATATTTCTTTATAAACATGAGAGTAAACCCAAGGAATATTCATTATCCAAGTGGTACCCGTTTCCTGCGGCTAATCCACCTGCTTCGGCAGCATGCACGACGGATTTGGAGGTGCAAACACCATGTTTTAAAAATAACAATGTACCGGAAACCATATGTCCCTATGCTCCACTAGGAGTGACAGGACATAAGAATGTTCCCTACAAACTGCTCCAATTCTCCACTTCTTCCACTTATTAATCAGAAAGTAATAGCCAGCATACTGCTGTGAGCCTACCAAGAAAAATATATAACGTTGACGCTTTAACAAAACATCCCTCTCCCCCCAAGACATTCACATTCACTTAAAGATCTAATCAAAACCATTTCTCTAGGACAAGTGGTTGCAGGATATTCCACTGTTGACCACGAACTGAACTGACATATTTATATTCTTTTCCTTCAAATTAGTTGCGAATTGATCTTGTGTCTCTGAAAAATGTTTCCAATGTATCACGCCGCCTGATTCAAGCGAAATTCGCATAAATTGTTTCAAGAACATCCCGTTGGCACCCAACTTGACTTTCTTTGACAATAATGCCTAACTGTTTCGATTGTTCCTGGGATATATAGCGCTATGAAAATATCCAATCCTTTTAAAACTCTCACTCTACTTAAAATCTACTCGAAAAGTCTATCTTATTCCAATTAAAAAACGACAAGACTCCTTCAAATTGATTCTTGGAGTCTTCTCTCAATTGGGGAGTATGTTCATAACCAAATTTTGGTGCAATACATTTTCACTCTTTCGCTTTAAATGTCTACCATACCAGCAATATCATACAACCCCAATCGTTCAAGGCCATTTCGTTCATTTGGACAATTAACTCTTAAATAATGACTTCTCCTGACTGGCCTGGGAAGAACTCAAAATGCTTAAATTAAGCCGTCCAATACCAGAAGTTTGATATCGACAATAAAGCGTTCTTCAATTTATTTTTCATTTCATAATTTCTTTCTCGTTTAAAAATTGAAAACGAATGACGTCACAATGCTCTGCATGCAAAGACGGTGCTCTTTTCAGCATATCTCTACAGTTTAAAAATCAACTTCTACAAAATGCTAAAAAAAATATAAGCAATGTTTACCAACATATCATTTATTGGCTTCTTACTTTTCAGTCAACCCTTTTCTTTTATAAAAACAGAAATCGAATGACGTCACAAGGCTCAACATACGAAGGTATAACAATACAGCTTGTTTCAAGTTTTTAAAAAACATCCACAAAATGCTGCCACAAGAAAAAAATACAATCAAAGTATTTGCCAACATAGCATTACGTTTCAGCCAACCCTCGCATCCTATATATACTGTATGCCGTACGTGAGCGTGTTGTCTGTCATAAGTTTACTTTTAATACAAAAGTTTCCACTGTTGAAAAGTGATCACGATGATAATTACACAAGCGTAACGTTCGAGGGGGATTCGCTGCCTCTGTTTGCTGTGTAGCATCTGGAGCATGGGGGCCCCGGACTTGGTCGTGGGCTCGAAGATTTATGTGTGCATGTGGTCAGATAAGAGACTCGCCAAAGCAAAAGGACTCGCCCAACCGCCCGCCAGTCCGCCCGTCAAGTGTGTGTTTGTCAGCCTTGTGAGGGGCAGGGGTAATTATGATGGTTACGTCTAACGCGTTTACTGTGTGGCAGCTTCTATGGCGGCTGCTGTTGCTGCTGCTGTTCTTGACTCTCTTGTGCTAGCCCAGTTTCACTCATTAAGGATATCCGTGCAGGAAAACAATGCCAAACTCAAACTTGCCGGCGCAAGGACTGTTCTACTTTATGCTTATGGCTTGCCTACAAAAGCCGCTACAAAATTACCACAACCAAACACATGCACACAAAATCTAAACACATTCATATGTAAAATGTGGTTTATGCGGTACGTGATTGAGATTTATGTAAAGTCAGATATTGAAAAAATGTTGAGGGTTATTAATAAATAAATAAGAAGTGCCCAAACATAAGTTTTTCAAAAAAAAATCGCGAAACGTCGCTTAAGAAAAAAAAAATGGTTGCCGGTTTTGTGTTTCCCGACCAAAAATACCTTAAAAAATGTTCTATTTTAGAAGGTTAATTTTTCGTATAAAACTATTGCAAAATTCCAACTATTGGAAAATTCCAATTACGCATTCTAAAAATTTTCGTACAGTAAAGAACATTTACTTTTTACCTACCTTTTTATAAATAAATCGCTCTTATCGCGAATAAGAATTAGCAGCCAGAAGTTATGTTTAGCACTGTGGAATAAAAAAAAAAAATAAATAAATTTTCAAATAATTTACAGAAAAAAAATGTTTTATTTTAAATTTGGTTTTGTTGGTTCAAAAGTTGCAAGAAAATTACAATATCTTTTTCCCCTACTTTATCAACTACTGTAGAAAATATTTTTAAGACCAATACTAAAAAATATATTAATTGATCTTATAATGCTCTATTTCATTAATATTTGCGTTAAAAAAAAATTGAATTTTTATTTTATTGTTTATTAAAAATAAGTTTAAGCATTTTCAACGAGTACCCATGCCACTAAATAATAAAAGACAAAATCTACTTAAAGAATTCACAATCTTTTTATTTAAATAATTTTTTTCTAATTTAAATAGCAATTAAATATAAACATGAATATATTAAAAATTAACTATTCAATATTGAAAAAGGTATTTTTTTTTTTTTATTAAAAAAAAAACTTTAACTAAATTACAATTCTATTATTTTATTAAAAAACTTTTTATTTTTCTAAATTGTAAATTTTTTAAAGGTTGTATACCAATGCCAATAAATCATAATATACAAAATCTATTTTAAAAATATTTTTTAAAAAATAATTTTTTTCAATTTCTGTAAGTTATTATTTTTAAAAAAATTACCTATTCAATTTTGAAAAATTGAATAATTCTTTTAAATTTAAAAAAACTTTATATTCTTTTTAATTTTTAAATTATTTTATTACAAATTTGTATATTTTTCTAAATTGTGACTTTTTTTTCAAAGGTGGCACACAAAATATTTGACAATAAATAATAATAGGCAATATCTACTTGAAAATTTAATTTTCACCACATTTTCTCTAAAATTATTTATATTTTATTTTATTTTATATTTTGTTATATTTTTAAGATAACATTATTGTTAAAAAATTTCCATTCAATTTTGAAAAAATTTAATAAATTTTAAAAAACTTTAAATTTAAAATCATATTTTTTTTAATTTTTGAATATTTTATTTAAAATTTTTATATTTTTCTAAATTGCACTTTTTTGAAAGGTGGCACACAAAATATATGGAAATAAATAATAATAAAAAATTACCTATTTAATTTTAAAAAATTTTTTTTTTTTTTTAAACCATGTCTTTAGTTTTTTAAATATTTCATGGTAAAATATTAAAATATTGCAAATTTTTTAAATTATGACAATTTTATAAGAAAAAACAGGAAGTATTGCAAATAAAATGTATTTGTCGGCTTAAATATTTAAATATATTGATTTCCAAATTATTCAAAATTTAAATAATTGCTTCATTTATTAAGAATAATAATAATAAAAATATATAAATAATATTAATGAGTAATAGCAATAATCAATAAAAATAAAAAAATCTTTCTTGTTAAATGTATTTCCTACAACTAAGGGAGCTTAATTATTATTTCCGTGAAAATTAATTGTTTGTTTAATTCTACAGACTGAAAAATAATTAGCATAGGAAAGTTTGATTCTTAAAAAAAATATTTAAATTAAAATACTTTTTTTCTAATTTATTTTATTGGCAATCAACCAATAAATTTAAAAGGTTTTAATCCAATAATTATATAAAAGTAAATCACAACACACGAAATATAACTTATTGTGTGTAATATAAAAATTAAAATACTTAAATTAAATACTTAAATAAAAAAATCCCCTGCACCAAAACCTTCTAAGATAACTATTTATGCACTAGAAATACATAAAAATACAAAACATTTATCAATATTTAAAAAAATACCAATTCACTAAAAATGTTACATTCTCTCTTTATACAGAAACCCATTCTAATCATGATTTTCACCATTTCACAATTTATTTTTTGCAACAACTCATACGCATAAACATCAGTTATAGAAATTCAACCTTTTAGAGGGTGCTAAAATTTCCACACATTGTTGTGAGTAAGAAGAAGAGAGCAGAGAGCGGGGAAAAGCAGCAACAGCTTCACCCACAATTTGCAACGCGTCTTCAACGCGCTTTTAATGCATTTAGTGGCTGCGGCTTTTGCGTTCGGTCCACATTGTTTGATCTTTGGCGCGCCAGGACAAAAACAAACCCAACAAAACCAACAGCAACAACAACAACAACTGCACCACATACCGCCTTATAGCGTATAAACAAAAACAATACAAATTTATTTTGCACCACAGCATTGGGAATCCAGAGAGAGACCCCAACAAACAACCCAAACTCTGCTTCCTGTTGCAGCTACTGCTGCTGGTTCAGGACTCCCAGGATTTTTTTTGGCATTCCTTTCAGCGCAACTTGAGCATTACACGGAAGTTCCGGTGTGTGCTGCTCTTGGCAAAGTTTAAGCCCATTCGCATTAAAATGTCAGAGTCAAAGATTTCCAAGATTCTGTTTTTTTGTTTTTAATTCTTTCTTTAAAAGCTGTTGGCGGTCTGCGTTAATGCCAAAGAGTTAATTTTTATTAAAGCTTTTATTTACAAAAATAATTATTATAAAGTAGGAAAATCGGTGGTTCGTTTTCCTTACTTCATTGAACACTTCTGGCAAACAAATTTTTGCAAACAATTCAATATTAACCGCCCTACGTTGCCTAAGTGGTATAGTGACGTCATGATGAGATTGCAAAGATTGCGTGCTATTCTTATTTTTTAATGCGTCTTCTTGTATTTGCTTCGATAGTATCATTTGACGCTCTCTTGAAGCCACTGTGCCTAATTCATGTGGGGTTAGACTTTCGTCGCCAGGCTAAGTTGGTGGTCCAGTCAATATGCTTCTATAATGCAAAGTTTAATCATTTTGTCACTGCTGCCCAAAAGATGAATTTTATGAGGAGACATGGAGGCCTGCACCTCAATAAGTTCCCTGTTGTCGGGTACTTCGATATGACGAGGCTCATGGCGGTGTGGATATTGAGGCACATTATTATTGCTGTGCACGAGCGTGACAACCAAGGGACGAAGCACTAGGAACCTCATCTGTATTGTTGCCATCCTTGAGAACTGCTGTCTATCGGCTACTGAACTTCTTGTGGATCGATTAGTTGTAAATTGTTATCACATGTTTAAAATTTAATTATCTGTAATGATTCTAGTCTGGTAACATTGTGAATTAAGATTTTATGAGGATGCCTTTCTTCTGGCGAGAGGGCCATAATCCATCCGTAAGTATGTGAATTTTTCCTTAAAGATCGCATAGGTGCTGGAAGAGTACGATACTCATTGTACTAATGTGATTAGTGCTCCAGTGATTCCCTAACCGGTGCCTTATTTTGTTAAGGACTCGTCAGTATACCACACAGTGATTTATCTTTTCATAGAATATATCCCTTCCAAAGGAGTCAATTTGCTGTTGCTACTTTTAGTAGTGCTTAAGTTTTTCTGGAAGTTACGCTCCGTGGTCATCTCAGCCCTTGATAGCAGGATCGAGGGGACTGTTTTTCCAAGTTCATCGACATTTTCAATATTCCTTTACCAATACCCTCGGCTAACATTCTAGGCAATCTTGCTTTCATCTCGAGCTTTATTATTAGATGGAGCGGTGGAGGAGGATGTCCAGTAGGGCAGGCGCTCATGATTCCTATCACACACACAGGCTAGGCTCTGTATCTACTTGAGCTCATCCGATATCCACTGCGATAGCTCCATTTCATCAACCTTAACACCATAGGTAGGTAGCTAGCGTATAATGTTGGATGTTCCCCACGATCCGACGGCTATCTCTACACTTTTATATACTGATCCACTTTTCTATATGAGAACTAGGCTGGCGAAAATCCTCTAGCTGAATCCTCCAAGAGGGTGCCGGCTTGGCAATGAACTGTGTACTGGCTCAAGCACCAGAGTCTGGCATTTGTCTTCCCTCGACTCTTGGACCAGTGCACGGTTTAGCTAAGGCAACAGCGCAGCAGTATCCGCATTTCCAAGTTTGGTGCTGCTACGTTGGAGCATTGGTTAAAAGTGAGCTCCAAGAACAAAATGCAAGCAAACTTCCGTGCGCTCGAGTCCTCTAAGCAGGACGTGATACGCGATGCCATATTGTGGAGCGGTTCTGCAGTCCTGGAGACTCAGACTGCGAACTACAAGGCTAATGCAGGAAGTGTAGGGAGACAGAGGCCAAAGAGACTCTGGGGCACCTCATCTGCGGCTGCCCCGCATCATCTGCGCATCAAGAAATATCTAGGAAAACCCTGGCTTACCTCACTGGAAGAGACAGCCGACAGGGCACCTCAAAAGCTAATGGCGTTCGCCAAACACACTTGCCTACTCGACGACTAACGTGCATTGCCACCAACCGCATCCTCCGGCTCCACTAAGGACTAAGGACAGTCTATGTGTGACTCCTCCCAGGCGTCAACCGGTGTAACCTAACCTAACCTATAAGAGAGCTAAACCTAAGTTTATTGTCAGCTATAACTCCAAGGTATTTCACTTTCTTGCTCGTCAGAATAAAGCAACCCCTGAGGCGAAGATTTGAGATTTGGTGGGCATAAGAAACTTTATAGCCTATATGTGGTAGGGGACCTACTGAGAGTTTAGGAGGGAAGCAAACGACTGATCCACTAGGCACAGATACCAGGACTTTAGAAGTCAAAAACCCTCCTCACTAGGAGGACCAGAAAGTCATGATAATTCACGATAAGAATATCGTGAGATTCCTGACGGGCCGATTCGAACACATGCAGATTCTGCTATGATGAGGAAGAGTCAATAGAACACCTTACAAACTGTGAGGCGCTATGCCGCAGAAGACAAAAAATTCTAGGTGCATACTTACTAGAAGATGAAGACCTTCAAGAGCTCCCTCTGAAGAAGCTAGTCAGTTTCCTCGACATAATGTATGTATGTAAAAAAGGGTGCACAATAGATCAATCTGGTTGCAGTGCATATAGAACTTTGTCTAACCCTCAACAACGATTACGATACGATACGATCCTGACGGGACATTGTTGGCTCCGCAGCCACTTGAATGAAATTGGCACAGCGGAGAGTGGACTACGTCGCCTCTGTACCGTGGATGAAGAGACATTAGTCTTAGCAATTTTATTATTTTATTTAAGAGATTGATATTAACCTTAGTCTAAACAAAATACTGGAACTGGAAGCT
>JBAMAX010000087.1:0-101911 GCA_037043745.1 Chymomyza amoena
TTGTTACACACACACACCTAAACACAGCATACAAAGTGGGGTGCCTGTGTGTGCTGTATGTGTGCAAGCGAGCAAGCGCTACATTTTAATGGCTGCTGCTGCCGTTGCTGCTTGCTTTGCTGCTTCAGCAAACACGTATACATAGCGCTCTAGCGAGCTATGTATATAAGTAGTTATATATATATATATATATATGCTTTTATATTTTGTATATAAAGAATTTATAGCTGGTACAAGGGAATGACGACGCGGCATGGAAAAACGAGTATCTGTGAGTTTGTTTTTGCTGCTTGCCTGCCTGCCTGCCTGCCTGTGTATTTATAAATGGTTATGTAGTCATGTGTGTGTGTGTGTGTATGTTTGTATCTATGTGTTTATTGTGCTGCGCGTTGTTATTTCACGTTTTTCAGCCGCTGCTGCTGCCAGCGATGACGACGTTTTGATATTTATTTTACTCGTTTTGGCCTGCCTGCCATTTGTTTTTATTATATCGGGTTTTTCAATAGGAACGCTACAAAAGTAAACCGATAGGAACAGCAAACGAAGCTATATCCTTTACCGAACTCTGGACATTTCGCTTCAGTAAGGCTTGCCATTTCATCATGGAAAGATCGGTATATACAATCCAACAACGCATCGAAATTATTAAAATTTACTACCAAAATGCGGAGTCAGTGGCCGCTACTTTAAGAGCGCTACGTCTAATTTATGGTCGCCAGAATTGTCCTGCCAGATCAACAATTGAGCGTCTAGTGGAAAAATTTGAGTCCTTAGGCACAGTACAAAATATTACCGTGGACGTCAGACCAAAAAAAGCCCGCAGTGTTGAGAAAATTGCTGCCGTTAGAGCATCAATTGAGAAAGATCCAAGTCAGTCTCTCACACGTCGTGCCCAAGCGTTGGGCATCTCTGTAACGTCGTTGTGGCGAATTTTGCGAAAAGATCTTGGCCAAGAAGCCAGCGACGATTGAAGAACTGCGGCAGTATCGACCGATTTATGCTTGAGAACCCTCGAAAATTGGGTTTAGCTTCTGGACTTCTGCAAAGCTGCCCTTAGTGGCCATGCCAAAGACTTCGAGTTGCCTACATAATGGCATCGATTATACCTTCACAGGAATAAAGAATTTCATTGATATCCAAAAACGTTTTTGTTTTATTTAAAAAAACTTTTTGTAGCGCTCTTATTGAAAAATCCCGATTTGTAGCTAGCTGTGTGTTGGCCCTAGCAGGAAATTACAAATACATGCAAGCAAAATAGTTGCTGCGAGCCAAACTAAAAGCAGCCACACGCACACACAAACACACTGTACAAAATGCGCATACGCTGCGCAGCTTGCGCGCTCGCTTGCACTCACAGCTAGCTTGCTGGCTCTTTTGCTCAAAGCTACAAAAACTGTAGCGCAGCTGGGGAGGGCGACGCGCGCAGCGCAACTACGCGGCAGCCATTGCTGCTGCTGCCTGCTGCTTTGGTGGCTTTTGGGGCCAACGACGGTGTGTGCGGGCAACGTGCTAATCGATCGTGCCCACACACACACACAGATACTCCCTGCCTTAGTATCTGTGTGAAAGTATCTGCTGCTGCCTGCCTGCCTGTACTTAAACGCCCGTACGTTGAGTTTTTCGCATCAGTCGCATTGTATGCTGTTGGTGCGGTTGTTTGGCTAACGCTTTGGAGCCCTAACGTTTATTTTTTTTTTTTTTTGTATTATTTTGTAGCTGCACATACACATAGATACAGCTTGATGTTGACGTGTGCAAAAGTATCTAGAAAAAATATTTTTTCGCTCGTTGTGTAAAATTGATTTTTTATGAAAATGGCTCAAATCTTATGCGCGGTCTGATCACGCGGGGGGGAAAAACCCCATTAAAGCTGCGGCTTAGAATCCTACACACACATATTAAATGTAGCTGTGTATCTGCAAGATACAAATTTCGCTATGCAGTCATTGCTGGCTGCTACGTGACCGCGGCGTAGTCACACAGTTACACACACACACACGACGACCGCCTTTGTAGGCAGCTGCAGGGCGCGGCGTTCATGCCGCCACATGCCGCGCTGCTACCCCCCGCCCCAACACATTTTTGTAGTTTTTGTACAACGTAGTTTCACACACACACACATAGGCAGGCGCACGCGCACGCATACAAAACGGGTTAAATAAAAAGTTTTACTGCATCTGGCTGCTTGCTCGCACTCATAGCTTGGCTCGCAGCTTGCCAGCTCTTTCGTTTTGTGTAGCTGCATCGATTTTTCAACGACGACGACGTCAACGCTGGCAGCGTACGCGACGCAACTCAACGCAACGCAACACGACAATTTCTCTAACAGCTAGCTAGCTCGCTTAGACGCATAGCTCGCTTAGCAGCAGTCATGCTGCTCGCACACATTATTTGCGTTCTACGTTTTGTATACACGTTCGTTGTAGTTTTGTTGCTTTGCTCGCCGCGCGCATGTTACTTTTTGTTGGGGGAGCTGTCAGCCTGGATTTTTGTTGTTGCTGCTGCCGCTGCTGTCATTTTGTAGCCATGTCGCCTGCTGCAGCCGCGCTGCTGCTGTCGTCGTGTTATTTTCAGCCCGTTGCACGTCATCCGTGTGTATGTGTGTGCTTTGAATTTCTGATGAAATTCTTTGCTTTCGAGTTAATTGCTGTAGCTGCGACAGCGACGCCACACACACACACACATAGTACAGCCGCTGCGGCGCAGCTTAGCCTCAGTCGTTGTGCCATTTTTCTTTGTGCTGCTGCTGCTGCAGTTGCGGCTGCGGATCCGCTGCAGAAGATCGCTTTAGTTTTATTTCAATTTATTTTTTAAAATTTTATTTAACAAAAAATTGGCATAAACTTTGCAGGGACTTTAGTTTTAAACACCGATTTTTCGTAAAACTTTTTTTCACTGCGTTAATTTGGGTAATTTTTCTTTTTTTTTACACACATTTTCTACACTTTCTATAAGGCCAATTGACCATATCAAATGATATATTTTTTCTTTTTTTTTTCTTTTTGTTATTAACACTTCTTTTGTTATAAGTTTGTTGAATTTTGTAGTTGATTTTTGTGTAGCCTTACCAATTGCGTTGAGAGCTACAAAAAAAAAAAAAAGAGATCCATCATTTTTAGTTGAAATTAAATTAACATAAATGGGTTTATATAAGGGTTAGAAAATGAAGGGAAAATATAAAGCCCAATTCGATATGCCTTTTTTTCGAAAAATGAACATAAATTTTGTGTCTCTGAGGAAAATTTAAAAGTGCTGAAAAGTAGGGAAAGAATTAATCAGCGCTGCGAAGATTTGAATATTTGACAGAACAGTTTAGACATGGATTTCGAGAAGCTAATTTATTATAATAATTTTCCTACTTTTTTCATTATGGAAAATAATATTCTGAAACCCAAACTGAGTCCTACCAAGTAATAGATTAAATAATTCTATAGTTCGGAAGATAACAAATATTTCTATTACCAAATTCCATAAAAAAGTTTTAGAGAGCGAATTATTATGATTAACTGATTGGAACCCAAAATATTAAAAATAATACTAAATGCATGATTTGTCGAATATTTTATAGGTAGAATATAGAAAAAATACCATTGAAATTTTCAAGCTATGCTGAAGAGAACTTTTGAAAAGAAATAATCTGACGACAAACCAAAAAATAGTTTTTTTAATTATCAAAAATAGTTTTTTTTAATTATTAAAAATAGTTTATTAATTAATATTTTTTAAAGTAGCGCATACTTTCTTGTTCTTATAATCTTTAAACTCTAAAAATATTCCAAGCTTGCTCTAACCAAATAATGGATTAAAAAAGTTCTATAGTTCGGGAGACATCAAATATTTCCATAACCAAATTCTATAAAAAATTATGCGAAAGTTTAAGAGAGCGAATTTATGATTAACTAATTGAAAC
Source organism: Chymomyza amoena (assembly GCA_037043745.1). Lineage (NCBI taxonomy): Eukaryota > Metazoa > Arthropoda > Insecta > Diptera > Drosophilidae > Chymomyza > Chymomyza amoena. Next base: position 3,911 of record JBAMAX010000087.1, read on the forward strand.
CTCAAACTATTTTCTATGACTTATAATACTAATAAAAGTTAAATTTTTACTTTATATATAGAATACATAGAAAATTCCATTAAAATTTTCTAGCTATGTTGGAGTGCACAAAAAACTTTTAAAAAGGAATAATCTTGAGACAAACCAAAGATATTTACAATTTTTTTTTAAATATCACATTTTTCTTGTTCTGTTCTAATAATCTCTAAACTATAATAATATATTTTATATAAAAGTCATGTAATACCAGCTGATTTTAATAAACGTGCCTAAAACAAAACATCCACAGCTGTATCTTCTTTTACAAAAATTAAAGAGAAATAAAAAAAAATACCCATTAAAAATCTTTTAAATTTTAAGAGTTTCAGAAAAATAAACTACATTCCATATAAAATATTTTTTTTTAAATAAATCGCTTAAAAGATTTTTTAAATGCGTAAAAAAGAAAGATCTTTCTATGAGAGAAAACTAAAATGAATACCTAGTAAAAATCTGAAATAAGCCGCTCGAAAGTTTTATTTTAAGTTCGTACAAAACACAGATCTGTCTATGGAAGAGAACTAAAATAAATATCCAGTAAAAATCTGAAAACTACATTCCAAAAGAAATATTTTTTAAGGATAACTCGCTCAAATATTTTTTTTTAATGCTTGCAAAACAAAGATCTGTCTTTGGGAGAGAACTAAAATAAATATCCAGTAAAAATCTAAAAGTCTCTCAAAAGTTATTTTTTAAATGCAGATCTGTCTATGAAAATTATGTTGCATTAAAATTCCAATACTTTATGTTTATTTTTCAAAAAAAAATTTCAATATCTAAACAGCTCAATGATGGAATTAATCAAAGATGTTCAAAGATTATTTCGTGGGAACCTACATCGTACTGTGTACCAAAAATAAGCCAAAACCACCCCTAAGAAAATAAATGAATACCTTTTATCTACTACCACTTTATCGAAATAAAATTTATTTAGATAGCAGATTAAAAAGAAATTATAAAAGAAAATTCTCGAATTTCATTGCGGACGAAGAAACAACCCTATACCATTTTTAGGGAACGTCAACCCTAAAAATTTACCCTAAAATAGTTATCTTAGTTTTCCTCCAACCAGCATTAAAATGAAATGAATACTTGTTATTACAGGTTAAGAGAGAGCTACCAGAAATCACAAAACCGATTTGGCTATGCCAACCTTTAAAAAAAAAAAAAGTTTTCCTAATAAATTTACAAAGTTCCTGAAGTTTTGTGGGCACATAGAAATAAAAAATTTGCGATTAATACTCTATTGGAAAATGTTTCGGGTCAACTATATAATGGTAAAGTTTCGAAAAAATTTGTATTCCTAATAAATTTACAAAGTTCCTGAAGCCATTTTGGGTACCATAGAAAGCTAGCTTGTGGCTTAAATACTCTTATTGGAAAATATTTTCGACCAAATATATATAAGACTCGAAACTTCCTAAAAAAATTTACCAGCATTCTACAGAGGCTTCCAATATTAAAAGAAAACTCATCTCAATACAAAATTACAAAATTTTTTTTCGAATTGAAATTAGTTCTAAAAAAATCATTCCAAAAGCGTGTTTAGGAAAATTTTCAATATTGTAAGCGAACGCCAAGGAAAGAATATTCCAGTTTTGCTAACTCTTTGAGCAGAGGCCTGAACCAAAGCGAAATTCTCCAGAAAGAGAACACTGTCAAAGATATACGATTTTTTAATACTAAATTTTTGACATTAGAACCAAACAGTGAAATGAACTAATCCAATTTTTTTAACTCTACGCTTCTCTTCCAAAAAATGTTTCGACTTATTAAAATAAAAACATTTCATAGACTGTCTATACTAAAATTTTACTAAATAAAATCAGTTCTAAAAGAAACTTCAAAAGGGTGTTTCTAAAAATTTGGAATATTTGAAGCGGAACCGGAAGCGAGAAACTCCAGTTTCAATAACTCTTCAAAAAGAGCCCGGAACCAAAGCAAATTTTTCCAATAAGTGTTCGTTTCAAATATATGAAATTTTTCTTCAGTAAATTTTGAACATTTGAAGCGAACAGTGAAGTGAACTAGTCCAATTTTTTTAACTCTTTGTTACTCTTCCAAAAAATTTTTGACTTAAAGATACAAATTTTTCAATACTAGATTTTGGAGATTTAAACCAGATAAGAAATGTTTGACATTAGAACCGGAAACGAGAATACTCCATTTTTGATAATTCTTCAAAAAGACCCCGGAACCAAAGCAAATTTTTCCAATAAGTGTTCGTTTCAAATATATAAAATTTTTCTTCAGTAAATTTTGCACATTTGAAGCGAACAGTGTAGTGAACTAGTCCAATTATTTTAACTCCTTTTTTCTCTTCCAAAAAATGTTTGACATAAAGATACAAATTTTTCAACACTAAACTTTGGAGATTTGAACCAGATAAGAAATGTTTGACATTAGAACCGGAAACGAGCATATTCCATTTAATAATTCTTCAAAAAAAGCCCGGAACCAAATCAAATTTTTCCAAAAAGTGTTCGTTTCAAAGATATACATTTTTCAATACTAAATTTTTGACATTAGAACTGAACAGTGAAGGGAACTAGTTCAATGTTTTAAAGTCTTCCAAAAATTCTTTGACTTTAAGATTAAAAATTTCAGACATTTGAACCGAATACGAATTTACTCCAATTTTTTGTTAATTATTAAGCGCTTTATTTCCAAAATTGTTGGGTTTAAATATAAACAAATATTCAATACTAAATTTCCCAAATGAATATGCGAGTAAAAATTAAAAATATTTTTTTTTATATTATCAAAACTGAAGAAAAATTTCTAGCAAATATTTGAAGCAAACAAAAAAATATTAATACCTACTAAATGTTGTTGAGGCATATTATATTTTGAAAATTATTATATTTTAATGATTCCCAGTTCTAACAACGAACCGTCCGGAACAGTTCTGCTCATTGACTCGAATAAAAACTTGAAGTGAACTAATCCAAATTTTTCGTTTTAAAGATTTTTCTCAATACTAATTTTGTAACATTTGAACCGAACAGTGAATTACCAAAGCAATTTTTTTAACTCTTCGCTTCTCCTCCCAAAAATTTTGGAAAGATAAATTTTTCATTATTAAATTTTGGACAATTGAAACGGATACGAATCTACTCCAAATTTTTAAATTCACTACCAAAAAATTTTAGTACAAAAATAAACTAATATTTAATACTAAAATTTCCATTTTATATGCGCCCAAAAATTAGATATATATTTTTTGTATTATTCAAAGTGAAGTAATATTTTCAGATTTTTAAAAATTTGTTTAGCAGTTTCTTTATTTCCAAAATTTCTTAGGTCCAAAGACAAACAAATATTCACTACTAAATTTTTCAGTTAATATGCGCCTAAGAGTTGAGTATTTTTTTTTTATATTATTAAAAGTGAAGAAAAATTTGTAGCAAATATTTGAAGCAAACAAAAATAATTTTTTACATGTTATTGTGGAACCTTTGATATTGAAAATTATTTTGAATTTAATTAATTTTTAGCTTCAAAGATAAACAAATATTCAATTCTAAATTTTCTATTTAAAATACGGCCAAAAATTAAAAATATTTTTTATAGTGAAGAAAAATTTGTAGCAAATATTCGAAGCAAACAAAAAAAAAATTTTTTACATGTTATTGTGGAACCTTTGATATTGAAAATTATTTGAATGTATCTCAGCCTTTTATTTCCAAAATTTTTAGCTTCAAAGATAAACAAATATTCAATACTAAATTCTCTATTTAAAATAAGGCCAAAAATGAAAATATTTTTTGTATTTCTAAAAGTGAAGAAAAATTTGTAGCAAATATTTGAAGCAAACACAAAAAAATACTAAAATTTAATATTTTATAGGGGAACTTCTGATATTGAAAATTATTTCAATGTAGCCCGGCCCTTACCACGAACCATCTGGTTCTTATAGCCTCCAATAAGAAGGTTCTTAAACGTGAACCAGTGAACCGAAGCTCACCTGAAATTTCTGAATTCAGCATAACTTTTTGGTATGCTTGTTGGAACTTGCTAACTCTGAAACTAAAAAATCCAACTGGCCAAGGTAAATCTATTGGAAACTAGAAACTACCATAAGCGCTGCGCAAAACCTCTGGAAGATTCCTATAACTCTCAAGCGATTTCTCTTTTGTAAAAAAAGTTCAAACTGGGACTCTTTCAATAAGTTACTCTAACCTACCAGAAACTTTCTGGAGGTTGTTTCGGGGTACTGCCCATACTTACACCATGGATGCTGCTTTCCGAACTGTGATGACGACCGTTTTTCAAACCCGTTTGGACTGTATTCGAAATTTACGCATTTTCAAAAACCTCCAAAAAAGGCTCGCAATACGACGCGACGTGAGTTTTTTTTTTTCTCGTTTTTGTTTTAAATCAAGCGATTGTAAAATTTTATAAGTAGAGCGATTATTTTAAAGGCTTTATTTTTTTGAAAAACACAATTTTATAACATATTTCACTTTATTAATTATTTTATGATTTTACGCTTCGAGTGAATTTCATTCAACAAAAAGCATCACAAATAAATTTTTTTTTTTGAAACAACTAAAAAAAATTTTCAATTTATTTGCCTTTGTATTTGTATGATTTTTTTTTTCTTTTGCGATTCAATTAAATTTCTTTTTTTATTTCATTTTGCTGCCTTTGCGTATTTGTTTTTGTTTGTATTTTATTGTATGTATTTTATTTGTATTTACATTTGCTGTTGTTGTTGTATTTGTGTGCAATTAATGCATTTTTATATAAACACTCACACACACAATACACCGCACTAACTCACACACACATGCATGCATACATAGATACATGTATGTGTTTGCATAAATATTGGAGCGCTAGAGCCACAGCGGGGGGGGCGGTTAGCACTTGCCGTCGTTTTGCTTTTATTTCTTGTAATTATTTTTAATTTGTATGTGTTGCGGCGTTTTTTCTTTTTTTACTTATTATACTTTTTTAATTTTTATAAATTGTTTTTGTTTTTAGCTTGTATTTGTTGTTGCTGCTGCTCTCTATCTTTCTCTTTTACGCGCCAAACAGATAAATACAACAACAAATTCGCGCTGCGCGAATGAACTGCTCACCAATCCGAACAAAAACAAAGAATGAAAGAAAGAGGATGTCAGACAGCAGAAAATGTTAATATTGTTAACATATGTTAGGAAGTACATATTTGAGTTAACAGTATTGTGCAGCGTAGCTGCTCGCACTTATGGGAATTTGTATGTAAAGCCTATGTTAGACAACAGAAACAGGCCAGCATGTTGCTAGCAGCGCACAGTTGAACTGTTTGGCAACGTTGTAAAAACTATATGGCAGCGCTGTACAAAAAACTTTAACAGTGTCTGTTAGGCAACGGAAAAATGTTTAAATCGTTGACAGCAGACAAAATTGAAATGCTTTTGATGCATTTTCTTGGTTTTTCTTTGATTTTTCAATTTTTTTTTACTTTAAACAAGTTGTGGAATTTGGGAATCTGTTAAAAATATTTATATATAATGTGCAAACAAATAAAGGAAAGAAATATCTACGAAAACGTACGAAATCTACCATTAAAGTTATTTAAATCTTCACCCCTAACTTTTTTTTTAAGAAACTTTTCGTTATCTCGGTTAATTCTAGTTCGCTAGAAAAAATAAAATAATCGCAAGCAGACTGAATTAAAAATTTTGATTAAAACCAATCAGTTTAAGAGAAGAAAAATCAGAGAAAACTTGAAAGAAGATTCAGATTCTTAAGTTTTTTCTAATAAAAACGAAGAAAAAACCATCTCTCTGGATTTAAAGTCAATTTTTTTAGCATCTTTCTTAATGATCAGAAGAAACAATACAATTCCCAGATTGTTATACGAAAACAAAAGCTAATTGGCTCTGTCTATTTGTTAATTAACTATTTTAAAGCGATTTAATTAATGAAAACTTATTTTAATTTCTTAGGTTTATATAGCATGATTAAGGAATTACTTATAATCATTCTGATAGCTCAAAAAAATTTAATTTTTATGGCAGAAACCTGATTTGTTTGTTTTTTTGGGAATTATATTGGGGCTCAGCGACCTTGTAAGCATATAGTAAACATAATTTATCAACAAATATCCAATTGTCAAAATTGGTTTATTTATGCGAATTTTTGAAAATCAAGATTTATTTCCATCCAATTGTCAAAAAATCGACATCTTTCTGCACAAGTTTTAAATCAATTGCTTTAATTATGCGAATTTTGGAAAATCAAGATTTATTTCCGTCCAATTGTCAAAAAATCTACATCTTTCTGCACAAGTTTCAAATCAATAGCTTTATTTATGCGAATTTTTGAAAATCAAGATTTATTTCTGTCCAATTGTCAAAAGTTCTGCATCTTTCTGCGAAAGAATCAAATCAATTGCTTTATTTATGCGAATTTTTGAAAATCATGATTTATTTCCATCCAATTATCAAAAAATCTACATCTTTCTGCACAAGTTTTAAATCAATTGCTTTATTTATGTGAATTTTTGAAAATCAAGATTTATTTCCGTCCAATTGTCAAAAAATCTGCATCTTACTGCACAAGTTTCAAATCAATTGCTGTATTTATGCGAATTTTTCAAAATTAAAATTTATTTCCGTCGATTCTATTTATTTTAGCACAGATGATCTCGCAATCGCTATTTTGTTGATGAAAATTAATACAAATAATCTGGTTGCTGCAAGTATTCTTTTCATTTTAATGTTAAGCTTTGGCAAAATAAGAGGTCTGATAATCATCAGAGCTTTCAGATATGCCATTGATTCCCATGTTTATATATTTCAGTTATTATACAAACAAACTTCTCAATTATACAAATAAATTGAAATTCGCGGTTAAATTCAACGACTATAAGTCACACTGTACTGTTAATGTTAACATATTTCAATGTTAAAAATATACTAAAAAGACGCGTTGGCATGGCCAACAAGAATACGTATTTTTAAATACATTATTTTCACCGAGCGTCGGCTACAAATTGAGAAAAAGTTGCGCGAATTGTGGTTAAATATATTATATCTAAAAATTAATACACTTATTATGACTGATTTTAATAAACAAAAAGCATCGACATTGCTTATTTGAATGGGCGCTCAATATTGTCTGATTATTTAGTATTTTTTGGCGCTGCCAACTCAGCAAGTTCAGCTCTTTCAATTCAGCACAACTAAGTTGGCAGTTTACTTGGACTTAAAGAATTAAAAATATTTTTATCTTTGTCAAAACAACGATAAATAAAGTAAGCTCGAGACGTGGACGTGGCTCTGATAAAACGTAAACTGTGGCTTTTCTACCGGTGTCCGTTTCTACTACACAACACAGGCGCATTGGCGCTACTGTGCCTTACTCTACACCATACGCCACCAAAACAAAGATGAGCAATCTTAAGCAAGATCTTGACGAATATTTGCTGCTGCAAAGCGATCAAAAGAAAAATTTCAATGTGAAAATACCACAGATAAAGGTGCCACAGCTGGGCGGACGCCTAAGCCAAATGTTTTCGCGCAATGCGGAACCGGCCGAAGCAAACAGCTGGCTAAAGGACACACAGGATTCCTGTTGTCCCAAATTGGTAAACATATAAATGCGTCTAAAAAAAACAATTTGATTTTAATGCATATCTCATTACAGTCACGTCTTCAACGCATAGTGGGTTTTGTAGCCTGCCTTGGCCTGGGCGCCTTCTGCATTACGCTCTCTACCTTTTACATTCCCGTATTAATCTTTAAGGCGCGCAAGTTCGCGCTTTTGTACACGCTGGGCAGCTTGTTTTTCATACTCAGCTTCTGTTTTCTCTCCGGGTTTGTCGCCTTTCTCAAGCAAATGTTCTCCAAGCCGCGTCTGCTCACCTCTGTATCATATAGCGCCTGTCTCATGCTGACACTCTACTCTGCGCTTATAGCCAAAAGCACCGCCTTTACTGTCCTATTTGCAGTAGCTCAAATCATATCTTTGCTGTTTATGGTGCTGGGCATGGTGCCGGGTGGCGCCACTGGTTTGAAGTTCTTTGGCCAACTATTTAAGAGCAGCGTTTCCAGTTCGTCGACAGTACTGCCAGTTTAGGAATCAATTTAATCACATTAACTAATTATACATATACAAATATTTATTGACTTTTATTATAATTGGGAAAATAAACCTTTATTGTGATACGCATCTAGTCTTCGATTTCGCCCAGATACAGCGTCTTATCGCTGGAAGCTGAGAGTATAAGCGGTTCGCGCGGACTAAAGTCCACATCATTGACACTGCCATTGTGTCCAGGTAGTTTGTATAAAATGCGTCTGGTATTTACATCCCATACATAGACATGACGATCCGCAGAACCAGCTGATATTTTGTCTCCGCCCGGCGCCCAAGCACAGCGCAGCAAGTTCTTTTCAAAGTTATGCTGATGTCCTTGGAACACTTTGACGCAACGTTCGCCTGGCGCATAGGGACGCACATCCCATACACGCAGCGTATTATCCATGGAATTCGTCAGCACAAAATCTCCATCTGGCGATAGCGACATGCCTGTTATGGTGTCTGTGTGACCACGCAGGCTATGCAACACTTGCTGCTTGCGTGTATCCCAAACCTTGAGCTCATTGTCTATGCCTCCAGTAATAACCTGCTCGCCAGTATCGCCAAAACAAACCGCAGTGACTTGGAAAGGTGACTCTAATGTGTGCACAGATTGTTTCTTTCTAACATCCCATATGCGTATAGTGCGATCATCGCTGCCTGAGCAGAGTAGCTGCTGACCGCGTCTGGAGCCTTGCACGCTATTCACAAAGTTGCTGTGGCCTTTGAGTCGACGCACACGCTGCCCCGTCACGATATCCCATATGGCAAGAGTTTTGTCTGTGGAGCAGGTGAATATATGCGAGCCATCGGGTGTAAAATGCGCTTCCATGACGGCGCCGGTATGACCAGACATGGCCATAACATTTTCACAGTCATCGTACACCTGCCAGATGTCTAAAAAGGATTTTAGAGTGGGTTTTTGTTTGATAACAAAAAGCTACTTACAAAGCTGTCTATCAAAGCCGGAGGAAAGCAGCAACTCGCCCTCTGGATGAAATTCTGTGGTAAATATTTCGCCTTCATGACCCTCAAGTAGCATAATAGGCGCCTGTAGATTTGAAGTACGTCGTACACCCTAAAAACACAATTTTATTACGTTTATTTGGATGCACATTTTCCTCTTCTTCTATGCTCACCGATTCCAGCAGCGCTTTATCACGATTTGTATAGGCTAATAATTCACTTTTACTGCGTTTAGGATCGTGCGCTAAGACAACGCTATTGCTGGGTCGTTTTGTGCCCATTTTATTTGATTGTTTTTAATAAAAATTTTAATATTTATGTGGCGTGAAAAAAATACAGCGCCGCATTAGTTAGTATACTGCCAACTTGTTTGCCAGCAACCGATTTACCAGTGCTGCCAACTGTTTGACATCCAACCCACTCTATTATATGCAGTAACAGCTGATTTGGTATACGTTTTGTAAATTTAATTTTATTTTTAACAATTTTCACTATTTATATGAAATGATGCTTGTTTGAGAGGTCTTTAATAGGCATCGACACGAGGTGGTGGTGCAAAGAGATCCTCCTTCTTGCGCTCACCCATCAACCACTGCCTGTAGCGCTCATTTCGCATGGCCTGCCAATAAACAAATATGTAATTTATGCTTAAAAGTTAACAATTTTACAGCTTACATGGAAGCGCATCAATTGTTTCTGCTGGCCAGCGCATTCCTGAAAGTCAGCAATAAGATCGGCGCAGGCTTTCTTGCCGCGTTCCAGACCGTAGGCCTCAAAGCAGTCCATCATATTCATTTCAAACTTGCCACATTTATCGTATGTCTGGTGATTGATCAAACAACCAGTTAAATCTGTCAAGGGCAGGCGCAGAAATGGTGATAGCGACATCCTGACTGCAAAGGAAACTTAAATTTATTAAGTAGAAGAAAGCTGCTCAAATTGTACAGATTTTCGCTGCTGTGACGTAACAAAAACAAAACACTGAAGTGACAGCTTTTCGTTTTGATGGAACACTTCTTTATGTACAAAATGCATGCTTAATTATTGCGACACCTTAAAAAACATTCTTTTGTTGCTTAAACCCACCTTAAAGTGCTTAAAAACTGCAATGACAATAAACTTAATTTGTTTTTGCTGCGCTAGCTCCAGCACTAGTGTTGGGCAACGTTTGTCAATTGCCGTTTGACAGTGCTGTATAATTGTAACATACTCCCCACGTTTTGTTTACATAGCGCACACCACGGACTATTGAATTGAAATGAATAACCAGGAATTAGTGGATTATTTGGAATCCTGCGGGATTTGTCGTGTCTGCCAGCTGCGTTATTTAAGAGCTAGAGGCAACGAGTACCGGGATATGCAGCAATCATTCAAGAAAGTGAGTTTAAACGCCGGCCGGCTTTTATGCAAAGTACAACCTATCCAACATTTTTAGTTGGAGGTAAATCTGCCGGAAAATGAGTGCAACAACGCAGCTAGCGAGGAGCAACCTGTTAAGAAACCGCGTTTGAGCACATGTCCCACCTGTCTGGGCCTATTTTCGGAAGCTTTCCAGCGTCAGCTTATAGACGGCATACTGGCCACAGAGTTTAACAAATATGATTGTGAGGGCATTGTTTTGGCCATATGTCTACCCATGACACTTCAACTGCGTCAGCTAGCCATGTGGTTTGCTTTGAGACGCAAATTTGGCAAGCTAATTGATGAAAGCTGCGCGCCGGATGTGCCTATTAAAGAGGCAGTCAAATTGATATTGCATCCCATTATATGCCAACAGCTGGGTAAGCAATATGATGCTAATGGACTTATGATCAACATAGAGCTACGCCATAGCGTAGAAGCTGATGAGGTGGAGAAATTGATAAAGTTAAACATGGTTGCATTTCCTAGTAAGGCTGCCAAACAAAAACGCATAGAAATCTCGCGTGGTCTGCTGGAGAAACAATATCAGCCAGCACGCCTTAAGGCGGAAGTTTTCGAACAATACTTGCCCATTCCACCAACGCCTGCCACAGAGTCTTTGCAGCTGCAGTCCATATCTTTAGCTGGTCCTTTAGTCTGTGTGGCTGGCAGATATCGCAAGTTGAGCAGGGAGCTTTCGCACACGCCTTGGGTGTTGCACGGTAAACGCATGATGGAGGATAGCATAGAGGAAATAATTATAAGAAATGTAGCTAGCCATTTCAGCGAAAGCCAGGATAAGATTATTTTCATGTCCAGCGGACGCGAAGATGTGGATGTGCGTTGTCTGGGCAAAGGCAGACCCTTTGCGCTGGAAATACCCGATGCCATACGTACTAGCTTTACCAAAAAACAAGCTTATGCGATGGAGCAGGCTGTGGATAGCTCTGGTAAAGTTTCTATACTAGATCTGCAGGTTGTGCCCCGCGAACAATTATCGCATATAAAGTCTGGTGAGGAACAGAAGCGTAAATATTATCGTGCCTTGTGCGCACTAACCGAACCTGTTACGCTGGAAATACTGCAAAAACTGCAGATAACCGAGAGCTTTGATATATACCAAAAAACGCCTATAAGAGTATTGCATCGTCGGCCTCTGCATACGCGTCCACGTACCATTTACAGCCTGAAGGCGAGGGTGCAACGTGAAAATCCGCGTGTTTTAATCATAGACATTGTAAGTCAGGCTGGGACTTATATAAAAGAATTGGTTCACGGCGAGTTTGGACGCACAACGCCTTCTATAACTTCTATTATTGGTAAGCCCATAGATATATTAGCGCTAGATGTAGTTGGCATCGATTTGGATTGGCCTGCAGAAGTAGATAACTCAGTAGATGTTAGTTCCTAAGGAAAATAAACTATAAATCTGGGTAAGATGTGAGATGGAGTTTTTTTAATTTAAGAATATTGAAAATGGATATGTAATTGGGAAAGGTTTGCCAGGTTATCGGGTTATGTTCCAAAGCATCAAATCGGATTGTGGAATCTCAAGTGGGAGGCAGGTAAAAACTGACGAGAAATAAAGTCTGAAAACTATTTTTGGATGTTGCTGCTAAAAAAATGACTTCGCCAATGTTGGAGTCCTCTTCAGCAGAGAGCCGGGTATAAATGAAAGGCTGCTCCTTCACTATTGCCTACCAATATCAAGATCCGAAAGTCATAATTCCTAACTCCAAATAACCAGTCTGCATTACATACTTGATCTAAATAAATTGTTCTTGACCGCAATGAACCACTCTAGGCAAATAAAGGTTCACAAGCTCCAAACCCTGCAAATTTTAAAAATTATTTAAGAATATTGAAAGTGGTTATTTAATGAAACCGTTTGCCTAATTTAACTAAAGAACGTGCTGTGGTTGTTTGTAAATATTTAAATAAAAATAAATAAACGAAAGCTACAATTTTAAACAGCTTCCGAAAAAAAATTCAAGCTTTTTAGCTATGTTCAAAATGATTAACAAAAAAACTTTATTAATTTATTGAAGGTTTTTGCTCCCCAAAAATGATATTTTTAAAAATTCATTGGGCTTAATTTAGCAAAAATAATGTACTAAGGCTTTTTTTTGTTATCTATTTATTTTAAATTTATCAACATTTATTTTACTAAACCAAGCCGATTTTTGCTTTCAAATAGAAAACAAACAAATGCCGCAATTAAAAACAACGGCGTTGCTGCTAAGTCAATGCCTCAGACGTCAAGTTTTTATATGCCAGCCTGGAACTGCTAACGGCGCGACGCTGTGTTCAGGTTGGCAGTTCAAACATTTCAGCTCTTATCAGCTGGAGTGCGCGCATGGGAGTTGCTATTAAAATAAAATACAAAGTAATTAACACAATCTGTTTCTACTAATAAAAAGCGTCGCTTAATGCTTATTTGTAAAACAGAAGCATAGTTGAAAGTGTTTGGCTCAGTGTGTTAGCTTGGCTGTTCAGATCAGACATCGCGGCTTTTATTGCAGACCAACGCCACAGGGAGCTCCTGTAGGCATTACGCGCCTCTAAAAATATACACACATTCGGCGTTTATTTATAAAAAAATGAATTGAAACGTGCGCAAAAAAAGTGAAAGTGAGTGCAAACTGTATTTAATTCAAAATGTTTACACGTACATTTTGAAAAACCGCCACCCCCAACTGACCACCCATACTTACAACTCAATTGAGCGTGCCTCATCGTATGCGTGTGTATGTGTGTGTGTATTACGCATACGCGCGTTTGAATGAGCTGGTGTGTGTATGTGCGCAAAATGAAGAGTTTGCGTCCGTGCCACCGCCGACCTTCACGCAACCTTCAGAAGCATTTGTTGACATGGGCGTAGCATATAGCCAATAGACAGTGCAGTTACCCTTAAAAGACGCCACTGAGCTGCTGCTGCTGCTGCTGCTCATCACGTGTGTAATCAATAAAAAACATCAGCCTGTGCGGCGCGCATACACACATAGATACACACAGATGCACACAAACATACACACACATATCAGCATAGCCGAAATAAACAAACCCACCAACAAGTCAGCTGCTGCTAAGTAACGACAATCAACAAAAGACGAGAAAACTATTAAGTGTTCGAATTTTGTATACCCTATAAACTTAAGTAGTCAAGTGGAAAGTAGATAACAGTTTAAGTGGTTGAAATAAGACTAGTTTGACACTACTCGGATTTTCAAGCATCAAAATAATCGAAATGAAATTAACTTTTCTGACTGAATTGCGATTTATCCTATTTGAAAAGTTTTCATTTAGCTTACTTTGCAATTTAAGGACGTGAATTTTGTGTGACAAAGAAAATTCCTATATTCTATACTAGAATACTGTATATATCATTCCACATTTCCCAAACAAATTTTATATAACTTAAAGCAAAAAATACTTAGCTGAGGGTTTGTTGAGTTGGGCGCCCGGTTTTCCAACAAATCCTAGGCTCATAGAACTATTAGCTGCCTAATTCGATAGACAGTCATCATTCGATTGGTTTCTTTTCTGTGCTGATAATTTTGATGAGTTTTCAAGTCGCGATTCAAGCTAAAGGTGTATTAGAGGTGCCAGTTTATTTTTTCCCCGGGACCGGATTTTGTCTCTATGGGCCTGACTTAATTTATTTCGTTGCTTCAGTTCATTTCATAAAGTATAAAAAAACTGAGATCCAAAATTAACCTAGATTTGAAAAAACAGTGACTAAAATAAGCTAAACATAAAAATTAAAAAAAAGCTAAGCGGAATGTTCCCAAAAACGCCATAAATTGTTCGTTGTTTTAGTACTTAAATATTTTTATAATATTAAACTACTAATGATTTCATCAGTAGAATTTCTTCATCACCTAAATATTTTTTTTGCTTTTGTAATTAATTTTTAATATTTTTGTGGTATTTTGTAAAAAAGAAACATTTCTGTAGCATTTAAAACAAAATTGAAATAACTGAAATTTAATTTTTTTTAAATTTTGATATTCCTATCACGTAGTAAAATGTCATGCTAAAATGCATTCCAAAAATTTTTTTCTTAAACAGATTTCGGGATATTTCGAAAAAGCAATTTTTCTAAATTAAAAAAAGTATCGCAAAAACAAATAATAAAAATAAATCGATTATATTTGAAACCTTTTTTTGTCAAATTTATGGTATGTTCGTTATTTATCTATTCATATTCATATATACGTTTTTCTTAGCACATTTTTAAGAAAAATTGTATTTCGATAAATTAAAAAAAATAATTGTATGGCTCATAATGCTTGATCGATTACGAAAAAATTTCTTCCAATTCTGAACATGTTGGAATTCTTGAAGTATAATCTTGGGACCGAATCAGTTATCGATTTGGCATTTCCGATTTCGGTTTCAACTTATGTTTCGCTTTAAATAAAACTTGGTTGATATAAAAAATAATGAATCGATTCCGGTTCAAACTTTAAAAAATCATTAACAATGCAGCACACTCCAGGTGCGGATCCTGGTTTTGGATTTAGAAGGGGTTTCTTCACTTAAAAGTGGGTATATAGCTCTCAAATTAACTTTTGAAATTCAAAGCAATTTTTTATGTTCGTAAAAAATACAAAAATTTCCGTATAAAAATTAGTTTTTTTTTTTGTGGTTTCTTAAATAACGTATCATAAAACGAACTTTTTTCCGTGTCAAAACATTTTCAGTTTTACTGAAATCAGTTTGCATCAAATTCACTATTTTAAAAGCATTACAATTCAAAGATAATTAGCTTTCGGACGAAAATATGTTCCGAAATTCTTTTTCGTTTCCGTCTCCAACACATTTTTGTGCTAGAAAACATAGGCTTAGGGCGAGGATGGTAAAGAGGGAATTCTTCAAACCCTTAAACTGCCTAAAAGTAGCATGTAGATTTAAACGATTTGGAAACTTTTTTTAAATCGTACTTCGCTTAGAACGCATGTATAGTCTCCATCTAGGTTTCCCTTTTACAACGGCCCTAAAACTATTTTTTTTAAATACCCATAATTTTTAATTGTAGATTTTATTCAAATATTCATCGAAAAAAAGTTTACTTATAACTTAAGTAGTAGGTAGTTAAGGGACCGTACTGAAAAAAAAGTTCAAAGAGGCAAAAATTTGGTCGCGTAGTTTGACGGTCCCATAACCCTTTCAGGCCCGAATTAAATTGTGACATCTTAAAAAATATTTGACCTCAGAATTATGTTACTATAATTCACATATATACTCACAGAGAACATTTTTAATGTCCTCGGCATCTGAGTTTCGCCCCACCGAATTGTTTCCTGCAGGATTTTAGAAGAATCCTGACCAAAAGCTAAATAACGAAAGGGTTAATATCTTTTCCTACTATCGTTTAACAGCTCTAAGAATAAAATTATTAAAAAAAAAAAACAAAATTTGGATCAATTCCTATAAATACCATTCTTTCGACCAGTGGCGGATCCAAATCCTGCACCCACACTTGCTTTTAACGCTTTGACCTCAACAGCTGCTCTATATTTACCCTTTCCTTCCAGCTGCTTCGCTCTACATTTCTTTTCACTAAACTAATGTACTTCTCTCACTAAAGTGTATACATATACAGAACTCTCTTATAGCAAAAAAAAAAAAGCAAACAAACAAGAACAACAAAAATTGCATTCAACGCGCCATTTCAATTCCAACGCCAACATCGACGTTCATTCAATCGCTTCGTTCGGTTCGCCTCAGTTGAGATTCAAACTCGCAGCGGAATAGTTTAAATATTTTCAACGGATTGCGATAAAAATCAACAAATAAGCGGCAAGTTCTATTCTGCTTTGCTCGGTTTCTTACTCTTTTTTTTTTTGCTTGTCTGCTTTCGTCAGTTTTTATTATCAGCTGTCTGACCTAGTCAGCAAGGCGCTCTCTCTTCGCCCGCCCGTTCGCTCTTGGCGCCTGTATCGCTGTATCTGTGTTTGCAAAGTGATAACAATTTAAATTTCATAAGTTTATGTGTGTGTGTGTGAGTGTGTTTTTTTGTCATTCGCATTTTAATTAGTTGACCGGCTCGTTTTAGAGATTTGAACTCTCTCTTTGCCGCTCTCTTGGGGGGTATTGCATGATTATGCTAAACTATTTCAACAGTTGTCAGCTCAGCTCGTGATTATGAATTCCCCACTCGAAATCGGATTCGGAATCGATAGAGTACTCTGTAGTTTATAGTAGTAAATAGAAATTGGAGAGCTGCATTTGGTAACACTTTGATAACAATTAAATGGCGCCTTTTTCGTGACTTGCTAGTTTTTCATGACTTTATTGTGATATAATAAAATAGTAATTCCTTTATTTCGGAATTTATATTATTTAATTAAGTAGTTAAAACTGTTTTGTGATTAAATATTTAACAAAGTGCTTAGCGAAAAATAAATAGTATAACCTTTACTGTTTACAAAAGTCGCTTTTCTATGAACACGTTTTTGGAAAATGATTTTAGACCTACATCAAGGGTCTTTTCAAGGTTTATCTTTCAAACAAAGCTACTATTTTCAGTAGAGTAAAGTTTATTATTTGTTTCTATTCGAACAAAATCTTCTGAAACATTAGGAGATTCCAACGTATTAGTGAGTAGAGCTCGGTGTTGACACTCTAAGGCCCTGAAATTTTAATTTCGCAAGTTAAACATTTATGAATTTTGTGAAATAATCAACAATAATAAAATTGAAAATGTTTGTAATAAATTTTGTGACAATTTGGAATTTTTTAAATTTCGTGGAAAATTTAAAAAAATTTATTTATATTTAAAAAAATAGATTTTTTTTAAATTTGTGTTTTTGTGGATTTTGGAACAGTAATTATAAAATTTAAGATATTTGTTTCAAAATTAACTGAAATTGATTTTCTGCAACTTTCGCGTAAAATTTAAAAAATATTTTTTTTTTACATATTTTTGTGTATTTTTTTTCGAACTTTGGAATAGTGCGAAGGAAATCATTTCTTCGCGGAATTTTTTTTTGTGCCCTTTGTGTATTTTGAAACAATAATTATTAAATTGAAAATGTTTGTTTCAAATTTTGTGATATATTCTAATTTTTTCTAAGTTTCGCGGAAAATTTTTAAAAGTAATTTTTTTTGTTGCAATTTTTGAGCCTTGATTTCGCAAGTTAAACAACATTTATGAATTTTGTTTTTGTTTTTTTTTTTTTTTATGTTTTATTTTGGCAATAATTCAAAAGTTCATTTATTTTTATGTATTGCATATTTCTATTTTGATTCGCCAATCACAATACCCACAATTATAAAATTCAAAATGTTTGTACCAAATTTTTAAAAACTTTTAATAATTTTTTTGTAAGTTTCGCGGAAAATTAAAAAAAATATATATATATTTGTTTGCTTAAAAGTAAAAAAGGCCTAAAAAAGCCTTTTGTGGATTTGGAACAATTTTTATAAAATTGAAAATTTTTGGTTAAAATTTAGTGCCAACTTCTGATTTTTTTCTAAGTTTCGAGGAAAATTTAAAAAAAATATTTATATATAATATATAATATATGTTATATTTTTTTGCTTTTTATGCATTTTTGTGGATTTTGGAACAATTATTATAAAATGGAAAATTTTTATTTCAAGTTTTGTGGCAACTTTTGATTCCATCTACGTTTCGCGGAAAATTTTTCAAAATATATTCATACATTATATAATTTTTTATTTTTATTTTTTATGACTTTTTGTGGATTTGGAACAATTATTATAAAATTAAAAATGTTTTCAATCTTTATTATAAAATTGAAAATGTTTGTTTCAAATTTCGTAACAATTTCAAATTTTTTCTAAGTTTCTCGGAAAATTAAGAAAAAAAATTTTATATATATATTTTTTTTAAGCTTTTTATGCATTTTTGTGGATTTTGGAACAATTATTATAAAATGGAAAATTTTGGCTTACAATTTTGTGACCTGATTTTTTATAAAATAATTATATATAATATATTTATATATTTTTTTATATTAATTTTTAGCTTTTTATGCCTTTTTGTGGATTTTGGAACAATTATTATAAAATAGCAAAAATTTTTTTGTACAGTTTTGTGACAACTTCTGATTTGTTGAAAGTTTCGAGGAAAATTTAAAAACAATATTTATATATATTTTTTGTATATACATATTTTTTTTTGGCTTTTTATGCCTTTTTGTGGATTTTGGAACAATTTTTATAAAATGGGGTATTTTTGTTTCAAATTTTGTGACAATTTCTAATTTTTTTTAACGTTTTACGGAAAATTTTTAAAATATGTTTATATATTTTTTTGTTTTTAATTTTTGTGGCATTTTGTGTATTTTAGAACAATAATTATAAAATGGAAAATTTTAGTTTCAAAATTAATAGAAATCTTCTGATTTTCTGCAACTTTCGCGTAGAACTTTAAACATATTATTTTTTACCTATTTTCGTTTTTTTTTTTTTCTAACTTCGGAACAGGCGGAATTCATTTGTTCCTCCCAACCCCTGCACATTTTGCACAACGTTGCTCCTCGTTTCCAGAGTCGTTCCAAAAAGAAAATAAAGACTGCTTAAATGGTAAATTTTTACCCAACAATAGTGAGTCATAATAAAAATAATAGTGATGGTAAAATTTATTTTTCCCATTATGAAATTTAATTCGAAAGTGTAACTAAAAATATTTGAAAAATGTCTTATACGGAGAGCAAAAACAGTTTTAAGATTAACTATCCCATTTTTTACTCTGTCCAAAAAATTGCACTATATATAATTTGTTATAGACAAATTAAAAAATATTTTAAGAAAAAATTGTTGGCGAAAATAAGGGAAGTTTTATAATTAAAAACTAAAATTGATAAAAAATTAAAAAAAAACCATTAAAAAAAATATATTTTTTTTTTAAATTTTATATTTCATGTCATGGTATGAAAAATTCGCGTGAATATCTTAATTCTTTTAGGAAATAGGCAAGTCAAAGAAGTCTAAAAATTAAAAACCCATTTTTCGAGTAATCGATAAATAATCGGTATTTTGCAATAAAATTTGGCGTTGTTGCTATTGGCTAGTAGCTGTACCAAATATAAAAAAAAATTACGAGAATGTCGGGGAAAAAATGGCCCGATTTACTTATTTTCGCCGAGTATGTAAACAATTCTGAATAGAAAAAGGTACATTATTGAGATGTTCGACTGTAGTATAATGGTTCGGTTTAAATTTTGTTTCTCTAGGGAATCAAATTGTAACTTGATGCTTTGCAAAGTACTAAGGCAGAACATATGTAATGTATTCATTGATACATAATGTATTTATTTAGACCAAATGTTTCTATTTAACAAATTTTATTTTTCCACCAATTTATTCCGGTGGCCTATTTTCTTATTGTCCAAATTTATATTGTTATTTACAATATGCATTATAGTCAATTTTTTGGAAATCAAGCAAACTCTTTAAACCTTAAAAAGGTCTAATGCTAAATAGTATAAAAATAAAATAGTATATTTTTACATAGATCTAAATTCTAATTTCAGGAATTAGAAATTATTTTTATGAAAATTTTTATAGATCAAATACCTTTTTATTTTTACATAAATGAATTCTTTTTTCAGGAATTAGAAATTATTTTTTATGAGAATCTTTTTTTTTAGTTTTTTATTGAATTGTTTTCAAAAGAAAAAATTATGGTACAAGAAAAAACTGTAACAAAAAATATTGTCATCTTGATAGATTCGGAAATTATTTTACTTAAGATAAAAGGGGTTGGAATTGACTTAAAAATTATTTTGGAACTCAAGTTCGTAAAATTAGTTTATGTGCATACCTATCGCATACCTTTTGAGTGAATCAAAATATATTTAGATTCATTGGTGAATTCAATTGTTTCGTCACTTTTCTTTGCTGAAGATTTGGAAAACACTGAAAATTCTTAAAAAATTTAGTTTTGGTTTAAATAAAATTTGGTCGGTTCCTGATTAAACTCTAAAAATCTGGATTTAGGAGGGTTCTTCACCTAAAAGTATATAGATCGTAAAACTCTTTCAACCTATTTTTTGGAGTTTTTTTTTTTTTGTGCAATCCAAACAACAATCAGCCACACTTCAATTGCGGATTCTGGTTTTGGATTCTAGGGTAGTTCTTCACTTAGAAGTATATCAACCCATTTTTCCAGAGTTTTGGGGCGGTCTCTAGACCCGCAAACTCCTTTCGTGAATCCACTGGCACTTTATTACTTTTTTTAAATTTTGCAAAAAAATAATAATAATAATAAAACCTTGTAAATAACTGGCAAATTTGATTGCAATATCTTAAAAAACAACATAATGTTCCGATCTGATTGATTTTTAGCAATTTTTTTAGGTCAGGGCCACACTGAAGGCAGTAAAAACGTTTTCTCTGACGAAGTCATAAATTACACTAGCTTACAAAATTAAAACATTTTTGGTTACCTTAACATGTTCCTGTAATTTCTGTAGAAAATAGCAAGTTCCAAAATTTGGAGCATGGAACGAATTTCGAGGTTATTCCGAAAAACCTTTTTTATAAATTAAAAAAAAAGTTTCTCTACATAAAAGCAAATATACCTGGCTATGCTCAACTGATCTTGATAATATTTTTTTTATAAATCTATAGATAATTAAATTACACATCGACACAAACATATTTTTGTCAAATTTACGGCTTGGACGCTATTTACGTTTTCATATAAACATATTTCAAATGTTTTTTACAAAATTGAAAATAAAATCTATTTTGAACGTTTTTAATTTGCAAAATTTGTCTGTTTTTAGACAATAAGTAAACATAATAATAAAAATATATAAATAAACAGCAAGTTTCCATTGAAATATTTGCTGTCTTATATTTTGAACTGTGAAACTTTAACTAAATTTAAAAAAATTATTCGAATTATTATTATTAGTATTTTTGTATGGCTCGTAAAATTTGATTGCTTAAGAAAATCAATTAGTGGTTGTTGTTTACCGACAATCGGACTGAAAATTTATGGTCAATAACAAGATTTTTTGTTAAAATAGAAAAATGTCATTTTTCTTATCAAATACTTATTGTATTGAGCAATCAGACCGATACTATCAATAGGTTATGATCTAATGATTGTACATAGAACTTAAAATGCGCAACACACTGAATAAAACTTAGTGTGTGATAAAATTAGTTTTAAAAACCAAAAGCTTGTAGATTAATAATATCGTTTGTTCATAAAGATAATAAATCGAAACATCTACAAGTTCTTATGATTAATAATTCGTTTGATTACTGAAAGATATCGTTATTCGTGCATTCGCTTAACTGAATTATTTTATAGCTCTCCAAGCTATATAAAAATCTTATAAAGCACCCATAGGATAGATCGTTCTAAAACTCTTGGAACTCTTTCCAAGTGTGAAGATTAATTTAAGTTGCCAAAGCGAAATTGCAAAGAAATTATTTGAATTATAAAAAAATATTTGTTTTACTTAAATTAAGTAAGAATTGTATAGGAATTACAAGATTTGTTTTCTTTGTCTAAGCAGTTAAGGCCTTCAGCTTGAAATAAATAAAAATTTTGTATATCATTCTAATCTTTGCCCTCCGTTTTAGTACCTTGTATTATATTTATTTAAAGAACGTGTTTCTTTGGATGGGAATGAATTTAGCAAGATTATTTTTATGCCCCTCTTAACAACGTCCAAAAATAAAGTGTTTACTTTTATATTAATTTAAGACTTACGTCACTCTGATAATGCAATTTTTTATTTTTATAAATATGAATTTATCAAGAGTAGTGGAGGCGACTATGTTGGTAATCATTCCGAATATGATATGCTCTACATCCACGACTAATGTATCTAATAACGTATAATTTTTTAATCAATCGTGGCAAATTAAAAAATTTAATTGAAGGTCTATATTATAAGCCCATAGAAAGCGGCGGGTAAGGTCGTAAATATTCCGAATATGATATACCCTACGACAAATGCAACTAATAGCATCGATTTTTTAATCAGTCATGAAAAATTCTGAAATTTAATTAAAAATCCATATAAAAACTCCGTAGAAAGGGGCGGTTAAGGTCGTAAACATTCCGTATATGATATACCCTACATCCAAGAGTAATTTAACAAATAAGAAGTAATTTTTTAATCAACTTTTTTCGTGGGAAGATTTGGAGGTCTATATAGAAATATATGTATTTAAGCCTCTCTAGTTCCCCAGTCTGACTCTCTGGCTGTATTTGCGCAATTTAATTCAAGCTTCACCGCATATTCTAATTTAAAAAATAGTGAGTTTAAATAATCAAAAAAACAAAAAAAATGGGATATGAGTACCCATACCAATTTTTGTGATTCAACATTTTGACCATTTTGCAAAAATGACTAAAACTCGACATTCTGCTATAATTTCCGCAGTTCTCAGTTGATTTAAATCAATTTTTAAACTTATATGGAGAAGTTTCACGCCCAGTTTGACTTTAGAAAATGAAATTATTTTTGTGAGCCTAGATCATTTGGTACTTAGGAATTAGGTTATCTTATTGGTTTATAAGGTCTGTGCGGTCGATCAGTCGTACTGAGTCACCTAAAAAATGTATATTGTATTCAGTAAGCTGCCTAGAAAGTTGCAGCCGGAATGTTCTGGAGCTCTCTTATCACGGCCTGTTAAAGCGCAATAAGATACTTTCA
Source organism: Chymomyza amoena (assembly GCA_037043745.1). Lineage (NCBI taxonomy): Eukaryota > Metazoa > Arthropoda > Insecta > Diptera > Drosophilidae > Chymomyza > Chymomyza amoena. The sequence continues at coordinate 27,052 of JBAMAX010000087.1, forward strand.
GCGCAATTCGTGGTTAGGGGAAAAGACAACAATGTGTCCAATATGAGGTCATAAGGCGATTGAGGCAACGTTGTGTCTAGCCAGATGTTGACGGCACCAGCAGTTGATGATTGCTGAGCGGTCGAGAAAATAAAAGACTTCCGTGAAAAATCTACTTTGAGAGTTTGTCCCTAGAACAAAGGGGTCGAAACACTTCTTTCGGATGAAAAACATAAATGAACTACTCATTCATTCATAGTGTATAAATGACAACCCGTTCTCGGGTTACGGCCGGCCTTAACAGGTCTCGCCAGGCGCCTCTGCTTTGCGCGAACCTTCTTCAATTAGAAATACCAAGGGAGGGTAGGTTCTCCTCTACTTGATCTCTTCTCAAAACGAACGGGACCGAAGATTTTATGAAGAATTTTTCTTTCATGCTTCTGCACCGTCTGCACAGAGGGTCAGTTTTGTTAGTCGAGAGAGGCCTCTGATACACATCTGCTTACTGAGACCATAGTAACAGCTATTGGCAAGTGTGATTTTTCGTTTTATCTCCAGGCTGATGTCATTTTTGGTGTTAGCGGATGGGCCGTGCGTCCCTGTTCGTAGACAGCATGTACGCCGTCTTGCCCTCATTTACACTTTCGCTGACTCCTTTTCGGTTGCGGAAAATGGAGCAGTAACATCTCGCTTACAACGCCCGATGATATCGATATTTTCAGCGTATGCAAGAAGCTGGATACTCTTGTACAAAATAGTGCCATTGCGATGTAAACTGGCCTTCCCCGTACCCCTTGCATCACGAAATTGAAGAGGTTGCATGATAGAGGGTCGCCTTGTCTGAAACCTCGCACAGTATTGAAAGGTTCGGAGAGGTCCGTTCCTACTTTCACAGAGCTGTTGGTGCCGCTCAATGTCCTTTTGCAAAGACGAATCGGCTTCGCAGGAATAGCGACCTCATGGTGGTGTATAGCCGAACCCTTATCGGGCTATCGAATGCAGCTTTGTAATCGATGAAGAGATGATGGCTATCGCTCGGCTTACGTGGGTCTTTGCCAGGATTTGGCGTAGAATGAAGACCTGGAAGTCCACCATAGGATGAACTTCCTTACTTAAATGAGCTACTACTACTTGCTTTACTTAGTCATGCGTGCCTTTTGCTGGCTTGGATATATTGAAGTAAGCCATTCTTGCTTTGTGGTGTCTGGATCATACTCAAACGTCCATGCCGAAACCCGGTGACCACATTGTACAACAAGATTTTCAAGATTTTAATCGAAAGGGTTCAAAAGACTACCAATATAGCATCCTGATGAGGGAACTTGTAAAGGTTGTGGAGGCAGGCACTTTGGTGTACACTCTGCTTCGGTTTAGACCTATCTTAAGTTTATTCTTGAAAACCATCTACCAATGCCAGAAGGAAAACACGTCGGCAATGTGTCTATCCAATAGGGTAAAAATCAGTGCACTCTATGCACACTCTCTGCCTCAAGTAATCCTATTTACCCCTTTAACCTTCGAACACAGGTTTCAAACATTCCCATGGCAGTCCCAACCACATTCCTCAAATTTCAACTGGAACTGGGAAGAGTCACTCACTCTCATTGACGTGCAATAACATTTTACATACAGGGTTACAACCTAGGCTACTCACTAAGTTGTTAGACACGCACTAGGAAAAAAAATTCCAACTTACGTCATTTTACGTATGCATAGAGATCTTAAAGTACGTCCCCAACCCCTCCGACTGGCCTCTAACCCAACCCACCCATGAGTAATAAAAAAACTTAAGCACACGCCAAACAGCAGAAAAAACAACAACATATATAAATAATATTTAATTGCGCTGTAATTTTTATTTTTACAGATAAAGAAAAATAAGAACGCCAAAGTTCAACGGCTTTTTGGTTCGTAATTAAAATAAGTATTATAAAATTTTGGCACATCTGCATTACGTATACGTCTTGTGTCTGGGAAAACAAGTTAAAGCGTTACCAGCTTGCAACAACAATAACAACTCAATTAGAAAAGAAACAACAACAACAACGATCAACAATATGAATGACCGTGAATTGAACTGCCATACGGGGGGACAATTTATGGATCGCGGTCGCATGAATCAGAATGGAGTGGTTCAGCCTCTATTGACGGGTAAGTTTCTGCAGCATAAACAATTTAATTGACTAACTGCAGCGCTAGACTGTTGACATTTTCTAGAGCCAGACGCTAGAAAATTTTCCGGCTATTTTTAAATACAAAATTGTTTCGGGTCTTTGCACTTGATAAGAATTTGCCTGTTTGACTTTTGAAATATGCCATCTAAAATGGGCAACAAACATGTCGAAACATGAAACTTGGGCATATCTTATCTTGGGCACCGGCACCTAAATTAAGCACTAATTGTTGTATGACACAGACGACGTCTTATCTAATGACAATTATGACTATTTGTATTTTTTTTAACACAGATCTTTATCAAATTACCATGGCTTATGCGTACTGGAAATCAGATAAAACAGATGACCAGGCAGTGTTTGATTTGTTCTTTAGGAGCAATCCATTTCATGGCGAGTTTACTATATTTGCTGGCCTGGAGGAGTGCTTAAAGTTTTTGGATAGCTTTCATTACTCAGATAGTGGTAAGTAAGAATTATATGGATATATTATATATATGGTATATATATTAATGTCTATTCCTTGCAGATATTGAGTATCTTAAGCAGACGCTGCCGGAGGGCATTGAGGCTGAGTTCTTTGAGTATTTGGGCAATCTTACAGCGCACGATGTGACACTTTATGCTATTGATGAGGGCACGGTGGCGTTTCCACGGTTAGTATTATAATGAAATTACAAAATTTTGCTCTTTTTTCCAACAGACCTAGGGTCATATTAATCTCCTCGGAATTTGAGTTAAAAATAAGCTAGCCTTGGGAAAACTATTTTAGAGATTTACCTAGATTTTTTATTCACAATATGTTTGAAGCTACTTTCCGGGAAACTATTTTAGAGATTAATCTTGATTTTTTAATGTAACTATGGCCTGGCCTTTACTCTTCGTGTTGGCTTTAGACGCTACTTAGAAGCTACTTAGATCTTTACTCACATGGCGCAAAGCCATACAATGGAGCCTGTTTTCAAACTCGTATAACTCGTAAACTAAGCGTCCAAACTACATTGTTTTCAAAATTTAAATGGCTATAACTCGTAAACTAATCAGTTGGAAGATCTTGAATACGCAGACGATCTATGTTTATTATGCCATAAGTGCTCCGATCTCCAAGACAATCTCGAAAGAATCAAAAACTGATCGCGTAAAGTAGTACTAGAAATTAATAGGACAAAAACGAAAATCAAGTGCAGCGGACACGCCGTCACTTGGGATCCCAATATTACATCACAGAATGAAAGGTTGGATAGCGTTCGATCCTTTGTGTACCTGGGCAGCGTAGTTACCAACAGAAGCGGTGCGGACGAAGATGTCAAATCACACATTTGCTAAGCGAGATCTGCTTTTGCACAATTTGAAATCTAGTCAAGTTACCACCAAAACGAAACTTCGGTATTCAACTCTAACGTGAAGTCTGTGCTGCTTTACGGGTGCGAATCCTGGAAAGAAACATCTAGCATAAATTCTCAGATTTAGCTGTTTCTAAACCGGTGTCTAAGAAAAAATTTCAAAGAATGATTTATGGTCAGGCACCGAGCAAACACAAGTATCGTATGAGATCAAACGCCGCAAATGGAAATGGATAGGCCACACAGTGAGACGACGAAACAACAACTTTGCACGACAAGCTCTCCGCTGGAACCCACAAGGTTCTAGACATCCTGGGACGCCAGCTAGGACATGGAGGCGTAAAATCGAAGCAGAAATGCGAAAAGGCAATTATACATGGAATGACGTCAATGTTAATGCGCATACCAAAGTTAGATTTAAGTTGATTGTTAAGGGTCTATGCTCCACTTAGAAGTCCAGAATTCGTAGCTATTTTTAGGGAAAGGATTTTAGAGATTTATCTTGATTTGTTATGTACATATGGCCTTTAGAATATACTTATACCCAACGCTTTTGTTTGGTTTGAAGGGGCTTAATTGCCTTAATAGATTTAAACAGAGACCTTATATATTAATTTAATTGTTCAGGATTGTATTGCAATTATTAATTACGTCCAATTCAATATTTGTCAAAGCAGTTAAGGCAGCTTAAATATGAGGCTTTTTGTTTACCTGGAAAGCTGTTTGTTTTCGGGTTATAATTAAAATGTTTGTTTTAATTAATTTTTATTGATAAGCTTTGTTTGGCGTCATATTGTACTAAACTAAAAGCCTAGCCGGTTTAAACGCTTAGTTAAATTACTTGTTTCTAATTGTCTCAGAGATATTTCGGGAAGCATTGAGAATCGTAATCGTTGTTGAGGGTTAGGCAAAGTCATATATGCACTGCGACCAGTTTGATCTATTTTGCCTTCACTGACTGAGCAGCTCCTTCACAGGGAGCTTTTGAATGTCCTCATCTTCTAGTAGGTATATTTCTTCTATGAAGCGACGACCCCGATGTGTGTTTAGGCCTGTATCGCTCGACCTTTTCTCCGCTTTGTTTTTCCAGTCGCGGATGCCCAGTGCATCTATATCCCTCGGTACAGCGTCAAACCAACGCTGCTTCGGTCTAGAATGATGTCGAGCGCCAACTGGGTCGCTATACAGAGCATGCCTCGTGGGGCAGTTTTCCTGCATTCGATCCACATGCCCAGACATCTTAGTCTCAGCTTTTTTATTTGGGCGAATAGGATTTTTGAGGGTGAGCATAATATTCGCTCTTTTGGAATTTTTTCAGGAATTTTTTTGAGTGGTTAATGCTATCAAGGCCATTCCTGTATTCTGTGACTTTTTGTTGAGTCCATTTTTTTGTCTCATGTTTTATATGGGTTTTGTTGAAGCCAAAACAGGGAGATGGGTCTATAAAAAGCTTTTCCGCGTAAAGGTCTGTTTTTTCATTAGCTTCACGAATTTCATGCCCGGGCGCCCATATCAAGGAGACTTCGTTATGGGTAGAGAGTCGGGAAGCATTACTGAAGACTTAAAGTTCAGCCAGCTATAAGAGAATACAAGATTACTTTGCTGCAAGCAACCTATGCGCCATTTTAGGCAGTTTTCATTGAAGCTCCAGGTCATACTCGTAGCTTTAACCTTAAATTGACAATAGAATTCCAAGAAACATCATTTAAACGTCTTACTAATTACTTTATTTACTTCTTTCAGCGTGCCCATCATCAAGATTGAAGGCCCTTTAATCATAGTGCAGCTGCTGGAGACTACGCTGCTTACTCTGGTCAACTATGCCAGGTTGGTGTCATAGCATCGAAACCTTAACCCACAAATGCTTATATTTGTTCTCTTTTCCAGCTTGATGGCCACAAATGCAGCGCGCTATCGCATGGTTGCTGGCAAACATGTTAAACTATTGGAATTTGGTTTACGCCGCGCGCAGGGACCCGATGGTGGTCTATCGGCATCAAAGTACTCCTATACAGGTACGAACTTTCACACGCCGTGTGATGTCACGCTGCTGCCAGTGACAACTAAGGTCAGCCCTGTCTTTGGCATTGTCAAAAATATATATCTTCTTTGCGCCCGCATTGCATGCGCATTGCTCATTATCAATTAAAAAAAAAAACAAGTAAAGCAAAAAAAATTTTACGGAGGCAAAGTATATAAAGATTGCCATGAACCTAGCGCCTGGCTTGTTGGCTGTCTGATTGGCTGACTTGCTCATTGATGTAGCCTGGCCTCGTCCACATATTTTATATAATTTTATTTGGTTCCGTATTTTGTCTGCTTTATTTGTATTTTTTTTTATGATGTGTTTGCATGCAAAGCACGTGTCACTGTCACTAACATGCTGCCTCCAAGCGCTCCCCCTTAGTTGCAGCTAGTTCCTGACAAAGTTCAAGAACTTGTTTATCAAGCCCCAGGTTACGCCGCCTTACTCCTTTTACAAACTGTTTATGTGTTAAAACTAAATGCGCCATAAAGTGCTCTGCACGCATTGTGCGCGGAGAAGCAGTTCCAACCACCACCCACTCCGACTACGTGTTCATGTGTGCGCCGCTTCGGTGCCAGGCTGTATAAGTCACCGCCGGATTTCAGCTTTCAATTGACGCTCTCACACATTGCAAACTTTGTTGGCTTTGTGAAAAGAAAAGCAAATTTCCAGCGCTAAAACTTTTTAATGCGTTTAATTACACATGGGTTTTACCTGCCATCATCGAATCAATCGATAGTTTTCGCGTGAATGTTCAGCTGCCGCCAAGGTTTTCCGGCTCATATGATTGTAGCTTTTTTTTTTGGCAGCCATCAATTTTACTAACATTTTTATGTTTATTTTATAGGTGGCTTTGATGGTACCTCCAATGTGCTGGCTGGCAAGCTCTTTAATATACCTGTAAAGGGCACGCATGCGCATGCTTATATAACTTCTTTTAGTAGTTTGGGAGAGCTCAAGACGCGCTTGCTGAAACATAAGCAGACGGGTAAGCCTTATATATTTATATAACATATTCAATGCCCTAACTAATTCCTTCTACCTTCTCTTACAGGCGTCACCGAGGATCTGCTGGAACATGCCATCAGACATCGTCATTTGTTATCGCATGTTTTGGATGTATCCACCGAGGAATCCAGCGAGGGTGAATTGGCCGCCATGGTATCATATGCCATTGCCTTTCCGGATGGCTTTATGGCTCTAGTCGACACGTACGATGTTAAGAGGTATTTCGCTTTTAGGCAGATTCTCTCGGAACGGTTTTGCTTTTGAGTTTTTTAGGTTTTATGTATCATTATCTGTTTAGTTGAGTTTTCATATTCTATAAGCTACAACCCGTATCTTTGGTATATATGTATTGACAGTGTGCACGAGTTTTTAATGGTATTTTTTACAGCCTACAAGATCTTAAACAAAACTTGGTATTTAACTAGCGTAAAATTGTTGCGTGTCTTGTCCTGCAATGTAACTTTCCGATATTATCCAAATCTTTTTGTGTTTGTCGTTCCTTATTTTGAATTTAAAACTTTTGTGTTTGTTACGTTAGGCGAAATATTAATTCAAGTATTTTCAACAGCCGAGATACAGAACAAGTCACACAAGTACCGATAGTACAAATTGAAACCAAATCAAGACCCAGTCAAGTAAATGGCATGCCCACAAATGGCATTAGCCAGCCGCCTACTAGTACAAATGGTCTTAATGGCACACAGCTCCTGACCAATGGACAGAGTACAAATGGTTATAAAACAAAGGCCGCAGAGCCAGTTCCACAATCCAGTAATAGTCCAGGCCCAGAGGCAAGCTTTAATGATAGTTCTAAAACAGGAAATACGACTACAACAACAAAGTGCCATACAAACAACAGCACGTCCGATGGGACAGAGTACCTCCCAAAATATGTCGAGAAGTCATTCAGGTAAATTTCACCAAAAAAAATCTCAGTTAGGCTCTCTGTTTACCCAAAAAAACAAAAAAGATTAAACCAATTCATTTACATTTAAATTTATTCTTTATCAATGGTTTTGTTCTGTTTAAACGCCTACTAATAATTAATAATCAACACATTTTAATTATATTATAATTTTTAGAATGGAATTTTCCATTCGCTTTGCTTGAATGTGAGAAATCATTTCATGCTCATTTGCTTGGCTAAATTTAAAAAATTCTAAATTATATATAAGCATATTATATACGTATAAATGTGTGGTGCATACATGTCATGATCTTATATATTATGTACTATGTATGTGCTGTTAATTGTATATAACGAATTGGTCAAATGGGTCTCAAAACTTTTGAAAAAATGCAACCAGGTGATGTGCCTCAAAACATAAATATCGTTACCAATTTTTGTCATATCTTTTATGTTATATTAATTTATAAATTAAAATTAATACTACTACTGCTATTACTATCATTCGCAGAAACTATTTAAAGCATATTTGGTTATATGTATCTTATAAATAGACGCTTGGAAATTGTGTAAGCTTTGGCTTTGGATTTTGAGATCTTTGGGAGTTTTTGAGGAATCACGAATCTTGTTAGAGTTACTTAAAATACATTGGAATAAAACAGCTGACAGTATTCGGATACCACGTTGAAGGAACTCTTTATCTTGTGGGACTATCCACGTTTAATCCTAATTTTTGGTACCTTCATATGCCGCAGAGCGCTTTATTGTGAGCAGATAACGACACTTTTTACGTATCTCTCGGGTGGAGCCATCTTTTGTCACATGGCGGGATTTCATGCGTACATCTTAATATACAATAAATTCCACCGTGGGAAATAGTAAAGAATAAATAATAAGTGCAAGTGCGAATAATACATACTATACAGAGACACACCATTGTGGATTCAGACGGGCCAAGGAAAGCCAACACCCTGTACACCAAGCACAAAATTGAAAACAAAATTGATTCAAGAAACCCGAGCCAAATTAAAGCTTCTAGGACAATGGAATTACATTTATACTAGATCGATGCTTAAACATCTTAAACAAGTCCGGGAACGAAGTTAAACTGTTAAACTAATAGGGATACAACTCTTTTGGGGCATTTGCAGGTATACACGATACTACAAAAAGGGAACACATTGACTGCATCAGTATAGTCTAGGCTAGGCCAAGCAACTCCTGGGTTCCAATTTTTTTTTTCTTTTTTTTTCCTCTTAGCACTCCTACAGGGAGCTTAGGAACTTTCCACCGGACTCTGGAACAGTTTGTTTAGCTGTGTCCGGTCTGAACGTATCTCTATTGGCAATGGAGAAGATTCTCATCAGCTTGATTGCCAGCTCTCCAGCTACCAACTTGTGGTCACTGTCTATCGATGCGCCTCTCTTGTTTCGAACATCCTTCAATGTTCGTCTCCATGTCTTGCTTATGCAGATCTATTTGGTTTCGTATATGTCCATTCGGAGATGTCCATGTGTTTTTGTGGACTTCCTTATGGGGAAATACAGTTCCACCGATGACCAGCTGAAAAGATTGATATAGGTCCATCAGTCTCTCTCCGTTGTTGTTGCATGTTTGCCATGACTGAAATCAGTCCGACGTTGTTCGAGCTAACTTTCGCATTGAAATCATCCATGAGTATGGCAATATCTCCTCTCTTGATCCCATTTAGTGTTTATGTGAGGGCGGCGTAGAATTCGTAGCATTGCACTATGGAGATGTGACTAGCACTACATCTAAATCTGGCAGTAATGACTCTATCGGATACGGTGTTCCAGGAAAAGATTGTTTATTTGTGCCGTTTTGACACAGCGATTCCTTCCCCGTGTCTGCTTCCTTCATTGTTGCCACAGCACTAGATTGCCATTTGATGTTGTTGTTGCTTAATTTCCACTCCATTTCATCTCACTGATTCCAGCTATCTCCATCCTGAGTTTAACCATCTCTCCTTAAACTGAGCCATTCGGGATGATTCCACTAGAGTCCTTACGTTCCATTGTCCAGTTCGTGTCCAGTTTGAAATGCCAATGTTTGTCATTGGGTAGGGATCGTTAGGTATATTTATTGTTTCAGTTTCAGTAATCGTTTTTGTGAATCGGTCGAACTTGTGATCGGCCGGATGCGACCTGTTCCAGTGGAATAGCTGCCACCTGTCGCCGTTTAGGGTTGACGTCCTGGGTTTCTATAATCTGAACACATTTTTAAATCCTATTTATACGGAACAGGCTTGAGAAGCTCCTAAGCAAGATATGCATCACGGATACTAGCATCTATAGGTACTATAAGATTAAGCAGGAATCATTTTTTTTTTAGAGAAAATTGGATCGAGATTCACTTTGTCGGTCTTTAACAAGAACTATTGCAATAAATTAATTTTGTTTAGTTAGAGTCGGTCTAGGGGTCGGTCGGTCTAAAGATAAGGATAAGAGAGTGTCGCTTGCAGAAAGTAGCGCGTACTCGTTTGGAGGAAATTGGGTCTAGATTACGATAAACCATGTTAATGAATTTCATTTTGTTTTGGCTTGTGACGAGCTTACTGCGATTCAGAGTTCCAAGAAAACCCAGTACGTCAGAGCTCTGACGGAGCAGGTCTCCCCCATACGTTAATTTACGAGCGTCTATTGTAAATACTTATTGGCCCATTGCTTTATAATAGTTTATATCTTTAAAACGTATTTTATCTAAACTTTTATTTCACACTAACCTTAATCCATTATCTACACTTTTTTTCATACTAACCTTAATCCAGCTGTATCACGCTTATTTTTTTAAAGTCAGTCTAATTTTTTAAGTAATTTTCCTTCACTAACATTTATATTTATCATTTTATCATTCTGCCTATTATTTATATTATCGTGAATGTGTTTGTTATTAACACTAAATCCCCCAACGAATCAGAAACAAACAAAACAATTTGAAATTTTCAAAAAACAAGAACATAAAAAAGCCCATCTAACATAAAAAAATGACTTCCCGGCACTATTTTGGCAGAGGTATGTAAAACACATGTTTAAAATCGAAATCCAAACAAAACCAAAATATATATCCATATAATATACAACACATGCATTAAACATTTACGGCACATTAACTTTAACAAGGAAAAACATGAAAATATTTGAGCTAACCAAAACTCAAATAGGAAAACTTAGAGTATTACGTAAAGTTCGTTTAATTAGATAATGATATGTCCGAGTTTGTAATGACATAAGTTATTTTTCTCTATATATGTCCGACTATTTCCAATTACTTTCAATTAAAGCACATTTTTGATCTAAACCCATTTTCAATTATTAATTTTCCCCATATGGTTTTATTTTTTATTATTAATTCCGTAATTATTTAATTTCTTTCGTGTACATAGTTTTTGAAAACAAAGCGTCCGAGAGAGCACACTGCATGGCTTTGGTAATTGAAGCTTCATTTTGTGTCTTCGAACTCTGCGCGCTGCTTTTCCACTAGTACAAAACTCTCAAGACCCCATAAACAAAAAAAATTATAGTTCTCGTAGTTAAAAACATTTTTCCTAGCCTTAGTTTGCACTAGCTCAACAAAAATTTTTAAAGGCAAAACAAATATGTGTCCTATTTTAAGAAAATTTAGATTTTTTTCGTAGTACGACTTGTTCACATTTAACCTATTAAAGCACCCTACACCATAGCCATTTTGTTTTTGTGTGCCGTACCGCTTAGAACTGTACCTAGTGGCAAGTCTGGGGTAATCCTAACTCAGCAGCACTTGGCGCTCTTTACACTGTTTTAACGCACCTATCACTTTGTTTTGTTGTTCTCTTTTTACCCACTTTTAGGAGCGGTCTCTTGAACTTTAGTGCGGTGGCCTTGGCGCTCAATGATTTGGGTTATTATGCTTTGGGCATACGCATTGATTCCGGCGACTTGGCTTATTTATCCTGTCTAGCGCGAGAGGCTTTTGAGAAGGTAGCGGAGCGTTTTAAGGTGCCCTGGTTTAATAAGCTAACAATTGTGGCCTCCAATGATATCAACGAGGATACTATACTCAGTTTGAATGAGCAAGGACACAAGATCGATTGCTTTGGCATTGGCACGCATTTGGGTAAGTAGCTGCAGTTACATTTTCTCTAACAAAAACTAATCCTGTGCTCTCTTTTAGTGACCTGCCAGCGTCAGCCTGCTTTGGGCTGCGTCTACAAGCTTGTAGAGATCAATGGACAAGCGCGCATTAAGCTCAGTCAGGATGTGGAAAAGGTTACCATGCCGGGCAATAAAAATGCATATCGTTTATATAGCGCCGATGGTCATGCTTTGATTGATTTATTGCAAAAAGTTTCGGAGCCCCCACCAGCAGTGGGTGCCAAGGTTTTATGCCGGCATCCGTTCCAGGAATCCAAGCGCGCCTATGTTATACCCTCGCATGTGGAGTCATTGTATAAAATTTACTGGAAGGCTGGCAAAATATGCCAGCAGCTGCCGACGTTGGAGCAAGTGCGTGAGAAGGTGCAAATTTCGCTAAAAACGCTGAGGAATGATCATAAGCGCACGCTTAATCCCACGCCGTACAAGGTGGGTCACTGCCACAGAATCAATGTATAAAGGATTTAAGATGTGTCGAATCAGCCAGTTCGCTTCTTGATACTTTACGCTCGAATACTGATCCGTTCTAGTGAAATAGTTCCGGGTGTGCAACGTTAATTTCAACTCAAATAGATACCATGTCCATTTCTTTTTTAAACAACTACGGCATATTACCTTCGAAGATTGGCCTTTTTTTAGGAAGACTAGTTTTTTAGAAGAAAGTCGAATTTGTTTTTGATCAAGTTATTAGAAACTTTTTGCCTCAGTTTTGTTTATATGAATGAATTGAAATGGATCTTTCGATTCGAGAAATTAGTTCAGATCAGGAAATCGACCGTAAATTTATATTTGTATGAATCAAGTAGTCATTTTGCAACAAGGTAACAAGGCCAACAAAGATATTTTTGAAAGCGAATTGTGCTCAGAGCTGCGTAGCCCTAAAAACTAATTTATTGTACTTAAAGTTGGAACCTTGCCGCTTGTCCTTTAAATCATAAATCTAGCTAATTGTAGATCAGAAACTTTTCTCATTGTCCATTTCGTATCGCTACGCTTAGAAAATATTTTGTTTATCATCCGAAGTTTTTAGATTTCTTGCTAATATTTGCGCATTTCCGAGAATGTTTTCTGAAGAAATATGATCTTAGTTCATCATGTTTCAATGATTCTGATTATCAGGACCTGAAATCCAGAATAATGCAAGAAGAATCTCGCTTCCCTGATTTAAAAATAGTTGATCAGTTTGTTTATATACGGCCGGAGCATGACAATGGAAATCCTTTGCACTATTAAACTATGTGGAAGCTTTGGATTCCAAAAGCTTTGACTGTAGATGTCATTAAGAGAGCGCATGATGTTGTAGTACCAGCTCATGGTGGAATGGTTAAGACCCTGGAACGCATCGGTAGGAACTTTTATTGGCCTGGAAAGGTGTCTCAAGTGCGTGACAATGTACGAAATTGCGATGTCTGTAAAATGACTAACGCTCCAAATTCTACGCTAAAACCTCCAATGGGCGAATCAGCAGTATCAGTTCGTCCCTTTGAACGTTTGTATGTAGATATCCTAGGACCTTATCCCAGAAGCAAACGCAGTTACATCGGCTTATTGATTGTCATGGATTGCTTTTCTAAGTATCATTGGTTATGTCGTTTACGCAAATTTACATCTAAAGTTATTCAAGAATATCTTCAGAGTCATATCTTCTTTGTGTATGGCCTGCCTTAACTTCTTATCGGCGACAATGGTTCGCAATTAAAGTCTTCTGAATTTAATGCTTTTCTGACGTCTCTGGGTATAAAACATATATATACTGCTTTGTATACAAATCCTTAAGTAGCTTATTGAGAAGAATTAGCGTCGCGTTGAATTCGTCTCGAATAAATTTACCATATTCTACTTTCTAAACAACTTGTCATCCTAAGTCTTTGATACTGGTATGAGTTTTTGGCTAGTTCTACATATATTTAGGACTCCTAATAATTCAACACACAAATCCGACAAACTCACATCTTCTATAAACTCGACTAATCAATACTCTTGCCTTTTACAGGTGGCCGTCAGCGATAATCTCTACAACTTCATACACGATCTGTGGCTGCAGAATGCACCGATTGGAGAACTATCATGATCTATATAAGAAGCCAAAGTCATAGAGTCAGCTGCGACTTTGCAAGCATATTCCGAAATTTATAATTGGCTGACGATGCCGTTTTATTAATTCTAAGTTGGTTTCGTTCTTAGACGAAGGCACACGATTTTAGTCATTTGCTGGTCATATGCATATGTATCTAATGTATACAACTAAAAAGCATTAGTTGTTTAGTTTTTAAGCAAAATATAGTTTCAAGTTGCACAATATTATGTTATTATTGTACACTACAAAAATGCTTTAAATGCTTACATATATACACTCAACAAAAAACAAAACAAACCACTTAAATAACAAAACGCATATATAAATAGTATATAGATTATATATTTTACTAAAAATATATAAGTTATACAACGCACATCATATTCAGGAATGTGTCAGGTGCCTTAAAATGCTAAACAAAAAAACAAATCAAGAAACAAATCGTAAACTGCAACCAAAAAAGTTTAAGGAACGAAATGAAAGAAAGTTTAAGACGAAATCAATGTGTATTTAATAAATTAGTAATTAAGTGTTGAATGTTGCTAAAACAAAGAGTTACAAGTACAAATGTCTCTCTATCTACTAATGTACTACTTTATGCTAAGCACATATAAATGCACACACACTTATATATTATATACCTATATATCTAACACATACATACAATGTTATGTATAATCCAAATATTTGTAAATATGTTTAAACTTATTGTGTAAGTCGAAAAGCAATCCACATAAATATGACCCGCTTACATTTTAAATTGTATAAGTTTTGCTGTAGTTTTTTGATCATATTAAATGTGAATCACTCAACAAAATTTTTGTTTTTCTACGATGTTTTTGTTATTTATAAGAATTAATCCATAATTTTGTAGTTGCTTCAAAAAAGGAGCTTTCGGCATATCATGAACTTGTATTAGATTTGATTGAGTTTATATTGAAGGCAACTAAACTGAATTGGTCGATTGAAACCTCCTGCCATTCAATCCAATCTCAGTTTTTCATCAAGATTATTATCTGCTCAAATGGATATCAGGAGACAGTCACAAACACAGACAAGTATGCATAAAGATTTGAACTTATTCCCATATAAAATTCAAACAAACTGAACGGAGCAGAGTTGAGAAGTTCAAAGACATTTTCAACTGCATTTTTATGTTTGAAGAGGTACATTTTGATCTAAACGACAATGTTAATAAATATGGAGTGATTTATTTAAAGATAAATATTCTCCGGCCCCTCACTTAAATAGATTTTTTCCAGCTATAGACCTAATTTTGTTTTTATTTTTATTTATTTTTGCAATCGCAATGGCATCGTTCATACAAATTCATATGTTTTCAGAAGGGGCTAAAGGCTTTCTAGAAAATATTATTATGACCTATAATTTATTATATTTATTAGTTATTATTTATTTAATTTAGCATTTATTCGCAAAACTTAAACGCAAACCAACTAACATAACATAACACTGCACTAATTTAAATTATTTTGTGTGAATAGCAATTTGCGCCATTGTGGCTGCTTCTTCTTCCCACAACAGCTCTCACAAAACAAAGCTACCATATGTTCAATAAACGGCAAGGCCAACCTGCTTAGTCTTCAGCGCAGTGGCCAGCTTGGTCATTATTCATAAAAGTTGGCATGTCGCAACACAAAATCCAATTCAGTGTTTAGTAAAATTGTTTTAATAATGAAAAACATTTGATTTTGTAAAGATTCGGCATTTGCTTAAAAATTTGTTTTTTTCATCACATATTTGACAATGTTTTGAAATTCATTCACAATCACTCGCTAAGCGTTTACAATTGGAGCAACGAGAATAGAACACCTTTAAGCTGAACTCAGGAAGTTGAAGTCATTTTGGAGCGTTGCCTAGCTACAAAATATAAACTAAGGCAAGTTAACAATTAAGAATCAGCTTATTTCTAGGCAAACAAGTTCTCTTGTTTGTGCGGCGCATTAGTCCGTGTCGGTAGTGCTGCAGTTTGTAAGTTTGTTGTCGCAGCTGCGCGCAGTCTTGTGTCGTAGTTCATGGACCAGACGTGGGCGCGGCAGTCAGCTACATGATGATTCATAAGCCTATCTCTGTAACATTCATTGATTTATCCCTATTTGTTTTGCAGTTATTAAACAATGGAGCACACTGAAGACATAGTGGATGCGTCCACTCCTTTGGATGGCAATGCACGCAAAGATTACATGCTGGATCGCTTAACCAAACGCAACAAAGACAGACAAAACTATTTGGATGTTAAACTGGAGCAGCGCAGCAAGGAATTTGTGCAAAATGAGGGTGTGGACTACTTTGCACAGACTTTTGGCGAACGCGCTTATGATATTGACGAGCGCATAAAGGCAGTGCAGCTAAACACCGGTGATGCACCACGTCCAGATCTCGCTAAGCAATTTGCAGACATTACTGTGGAGATTCAAGAATTGCAACGTTATTTAACCGACTCTACAATGTTTCTCTCAGACTTTAAAATCAAATCCTGCCAAAACGTATTAAATGCGCTAACCAGCAGCAGTGAAGAGGTGCGTCAGCGTATTATGCCCAAGAAAAAGTTTGGCTTCAGCGGCAAGAAAGTAGCTACCAAGCCTAAATTGCTGGCGGCTAACGATAAACTGGACACGCCCGAAAAGAAACCAAAAAGTTCCATTAATGCGTTTACATGGACCATTGAGAATCGCAGCAATGCGCATATTGTGTTAAGCGGCGCTGAGGTCAATGGCCAGGACATAACCATTTCTAATCTGCACAATTGTCTGGTAGAGTTACAAGGACACGCTGGCTCTGTGCAAGTGAGTCACGCCATCGGCTGCACTTTACTGTGCGGTCCAGTGGCTCGTTCCTTTTTTGCTGAGCGTTTAGAGCGCTGCACGGTGGCCATTGCTTGCCAGCAGCTAAGATTACACTCATCGCTGTTCACACGCATCTATTTGCATGTAACTTGCCGCGCTATTATTGAGGACTGTCGTCAAATTGAAATAACCGAGTATAATTATGATTATGCTGAGCTGGAGGCTGACTATGAACGTGCGGGGCTCAACAAGTCGCAAAACAATTATACAGATGTGGCTGACTTTAATTGGCTATCGCCAGATGTGCCCTCACCCAATTGGACCTTGCTCAAGGATCATGCTGCGCCTAATTGGAATACAGTGCGTCGCAATTTTGATCAGGCACAAGTAGGCGCTGTCCTCAAAGATGCCTCAGTTATTTAGTGGCGGCGCCGGCGGCTCTTAGTTACAGTGCTCACATGTGTCATAATGTTGGGCTTGCTGCTCCAGGAGCTGCTGCTGTCGGCAAATACTTAGTAGTAATGTAAATAACTAACAGCATAATAATGATATTAATAAATAATCCAGTTGATACGTGTGTAACCAAAGTTCTCGATGTTGTACTTGTAAAAAGTAATTGGAGAACATGGCAGCACATGGTTAGGAGCAATTCGTAAGTATTTTATATTCCTAAACGCTGCTATTATTTTCGTTACAGTTAAGGCGTTTAGAAGCAGTTAAAAAATATTAATTGCAAAGGTTCTGAGCTTTAGGATCGGTAATCCGTAAGTATTTGCTTTGCTTTTGCTCAAAATACAAAAGTTCCAGAGGCTTAAGAAGTGTTTCTTAAGCTAAGGAATAAGTTTCTGTATAATGGTAATGAAAATGCATCTTGGATTAGAAAATTTAAACATTTTTCTGTGATCTTTGATGCAAAAAGTAGTTTGAAGTCATTTATTTATATTATAATAAAAACGACTGATAACCTACCTTAAGGCAAAGCATAAATAATGATTAGGTGAAACATTAGACATAATATGTCATTTCGAGAGTAGCCCAAATCTTGTTCTGCACTGTCAGCTGAGTTCGTATTCTTTAAAAGTTTCAATATAATAAAACTAATGTCTGACTATTTTTTAACAGCTTCTGACTAATAATAATTTATCGTGGACGTAAAATTAAATTTAATTAAGCGCTTTACGGAAAACTGATTCGATAAAGATATTTTGGTTAAACTTATGATAGCAGCTTACTTGGTTAGGTACGCCCAAGTATAAGTCAACAGTTGGCAAAACCAATGACCAACTTTCACATTATTTCAAAGGTAAAGGTATCATCAATCATCATATCATATCATCAGACAAGTAAGTATTTTCAGACTAAATCTTTTCCAAGTTCTATTACCAATTAAAAATACGTTTTTAGCGCACAGCACCCAAGCTGTTGGAGATTTGGGTATAGTTAAGACAGCAACCCAAACAAGGTAAGTAGAGCTTTTGCTTTATAAACTGTATAAGCTTTGGGTTTGGCTTTGCAGAAGTTTGGAGTTTTAAAATAAGTTGCTTGGAGTTGTGAATGAAGCTAAAAAATTAAACGATAATGCATGAAGTTACTTATAGGGATTATAATATAGCTTCGAACGTTTAGAGAAAGTAGCTGGCATCAACCCGTGAACCATGGGTCTTGAATGCTTAATAATTTTTTAGAAATTTGTCAAAAATTAATTTGTTGCTGTGTAGCATGAATACTACTATGGTAATTTTTATGTACTACGTTGCCTCAGCACTGGACAAGGATTATTAATGTCGTTTGATCCTATCCGTACTTTTTTACAATATACCTTTTATTTTATTGATACCTTTAGTTTTGCAAGATACAAACAAAAAACATAAAAAATCCGAATTACTTGAGCATTCTGTAATAACTCAATAAAAGGAGTTATTTCTGGAAGTGTGCTCGGGAATGAAAATTCGGTACCACATCGAAAGAGAGTAAGTGCAAGGTTTTACTGAAAGAGTCAGACTTGACTTGGCATTATAAGTAAAAAACATCTCTTTCTGAATTTTCGTCTTGGAACCGCTCTTATATGACATTTCTGCCTGATATAAGATCCTTTTATGAAATCAATTAAATTTAAAAAAATGTTCCCAACTTTTTATTCAATGAATTAAAAAGAAACAATTTAATCAGTATTTTCACTGTATTACTACTATTTTGCCCATTACAATCAGTTATCGGTCTTGGCCGCGGAAATTATCCTATGCAAGCAGTTTATGTTCTGTGCTTGCTGGCGACAATTTGTAATCGACAGGCTACGAATATCCATCGTTGCCTGATATTCCCATCGCAGAGGCGGTCGTCCCTATCAAGCATTTGCACTCAGAGGGAGTCAATGGCAGCTTGCGATGTTCACTAATACCCAGGAGCTTCATGAGGCTATCTGATAAATAGTAGTGGCTTTGTCATAAGCTTAAAGTCGTCCTTAGTACCAAGTTTCAATTTAAGTCAAAAAACTACTTAAAAAAACGAATATTTTATCTTAACTTTGTGGTTTTATGCCATACTTAGCTGAGTTGATAGAGTCTCTTTTTTTGGTGGTACAGAGTATTCCAAAGAAAGCCGCTTCCGACTTTGAAATTCATGATATTTATATTCTGTGGCCAAGTAGACTAAGTTTTTCCAATGTATCAGGCATCAGGAAGCGTTCTTCACGTCAAGATGATTATAAACTCGGGTGAGATTAGGACATGTCCGTCTGTTCGTCTTAATGAATACCTAGATATTGTAGCTACCAAGCGCATCTTCTTCTTCTCTGCTTTACAGTCTTTTTTGGACCATAGCTTCCGCAACAATCTCTCTCCATTTGTTCCTCTCTACAACGACATTTCTCCAGTAAATAATTCCTATTTTGAGATCGACTTCTATATCATTCAACCTTTTTCTTCTTCCTCCAATCGGTTTCCTTACAAAGGCCTTTCGAGATACTCTTTCAGTGGACTTTCTTAGGACATGGCTAGGTCCTATCCCTTATTATCTGTGCTTTATCAAATCTTATGACTGTTTCATGTTCTGCTAGCGAATCTAGTTCATGGTTGTATCTTGCCATGGTGTCATCCAGATTGACAGGGCCTTATATTTTTTCCCATATTTTTCTCTCGAAGCACAACAGTTGAGTTGAAGCTGTGCTCTTCAAGACTCAGAGTTTGCAGGCATATGTATTAGTGTTTGGTATATTCTGAGTTTTTGGCTGCGTTAAAGAATATTTCATAGGAATTGATTTATACTAGCGTAGTAAGCTTTGTTCACGTCCTGTATTCTTTCCTTAATTGCTAATATCGAATCTTTTTTAGCAGATAGCTTATACCCACAATGGCTTACGTTAGGTTGTATCGGCAGCTCAGATAGTGACTAAGACCAACCCGAGACCATAAGGTCCATTCTGTTGCCTAATGTTGCCATCAAAAACTGTGCATCCCTAGTCACTCATGTTGCAGAACGAGGATTCGACGAAAGTAGCCAGATCCGCTATGGGCTAGACTACCCTGATCTTCAAAGAGTGATTTACCCAGAAACTGGGTTTGTCTTCTAAGAAGCGGCGGGCAGTCGCATAGCAGGTGTTGGATGATTCAGGCAGAAATCGTGATGGGGCACGTGCAACCTCTCAGCCATATTGCCTACAGTGCAGTGCCCACCACCATCCTTGTCCTGCTTTTATGGAAGCACAGGAGTTCAGATGTTTGCTTTGGGTCATATCTCGGCCAGACCCACAATAGCAAGGGACACAAAAAATTATTATCAGATGTGTATAATCCATCTTCTAGTCAAAGTCATCGATAAATATTCAGTCCGTGTCTTCCCAGGGTACAGGGAAAATGAAATACTTTGGGAATGGAATGCATTCTAATTATACAAATTAATTGATTATACATAAGTGAGTAATCTGGAAATGTACTTAATAAAGATTTATGTAGTACATGGCATGGAAATGATTGCCACATGCAGTCAAGACATGGAACTTAAGTGATTGTCATTTTAATAGACTTTGCTTTTGTATAAATCACTTGGAGTAAATTGAATCGATTTTAATTAACAAAACTGCGACCTTGTGACGTCATCGCTAAAACTCAATGCACACCTGTCAATTTATGTGACCCACTCAAAATTCCGCTCAAATTTTGATTTACGAGCAGCGCATATTTTCCGGCGCTTAATTAAATCAAAACTGTTGAAACAAAAATTAGCTACTACTTCTAAATTGTACCATGTCCAGCCGTATGTCGTCCAGTGTCCAGGTGTCCAGTTGTCCACTTGATTAGCATTTTGCAAATTAAATTCTCATTAGCAACAATTTCGAATAATTGAAATGCATACGCATTGAATACCTAATGACACTCGAAACGGAGCACCAGCCGCCGTTTGGTTTCCAACGCCGGGTCCACATCTGCTATGTGGTTGGCTATGTGGCCGGGTCTGCGGCTACAGCTTGGGTTTGTTGACTTGGCTTAGTTGTTGTTGGTCTTGTTGTCGCTATGGCCAAGCCACATGTTGACAGGTTTTGGCTTTGAAATTATTTACTTTTTATCTGCATCCCCATGTGATGTGCGTGTCCAGTACCAGCTCCAAGTCCCAGTCTCAGTCGCAGTTTGTTGACCATTTTTATCAGTTGCTGTCAATGTGTATTGGGCGCCTGTTTTACTGACCAAAGGGCTACACAATTAGTGTCATTTCCTTGTCCGGATGTCTACACTTAACGGCTATTAACTGGTTTATGCAAATGAGATTTGCATTTTTTTCATCCTAAGATTATAAGTTGGCAAAGTCACGTGGCGGGACATCTTATGCTACACTTTAGTCAAGCCATAAGGAGCATATTAAGTTAGTGCGCATAGAAGAAAAAAAGGGCATCTGTTGGTTTGTTGGTTAATTGAATGAGTTTGGGAAAGGAATTTTTTATTTATTTTTTTTCAGTTTACTCACCTGATAAGACTGTTATCGTTAGCGATGTGTATCTACGGCCGATAAATACAAAACATCGTTAACAAATCATAAAGTTGATCCGAGTGGTCTAAGCCATTTATGTCAAAAGTTCTAATGCCAAAAAATTGTACAGTTTCGGTTTTATTAAAATTTTAACAAGTTATTGGATTTTAAAGAACTAATTTTAATAAAATGGATCAAGTCGTGACGCGTTTTTCGAACTTGTCCAATCGATTATCGCAGCGCTTTAGCAGAGTCATTGTACTGCATTTATGCAAAGTATATCTAGCTCTAGTGGCAATCTCCTCTGCTGCCGCTTTGTCCTTTTATCTGTACAATCATGAATTGTTGCCTATGCAAAAGGATGAAAATATACCTTTTCGAATAACATTGGCTGTCAATGTTCTGAGTTACTGCGGAACAAGGAATCCGAGGTTATGCATATGTCTTCCTCTGGTATTCATCGTGAGCTTCAGTTCGGGTCAATCGCTGAGCCGTTTCTTGAGTGGAGTTCCCCTGGACATCGTGTACATCTCTATTTATGGAACAATTGGAGTTTGTGGCTGCTTGGTGATGTGCTCGCTCTTCGCCTCACAGGAAGCTAGTTGCGATCATTCTGATAATTTCAAATACGCAACGCTGTATTTAATGATTTGGCTTTTCGTGTTGGATAAGTTTTCCGCCATTTTATGCTTCGGATTATTAATATATCTTGTTTCAATTATTATATTGTGCTATTTGGTTCTGTTGACTACCGATTGCATGTTGAATAATTTGAGAGACGTTGGAACCGGCCGAGCCAAAGTTCTGTTTCATGCATTTAGATATTTTATTAATGTGATTGCCATGTTTTGTTGTATACTCGGTCTTCGAATAATAATTTTTTACCTTCGTGCCGAGTACACTGTAAAATTTAAAGATATATTCAATAAATAAATGTATTATATAAAGTAATTTTTAAAATTTTTTTTTTTTAATCTTTGCTTTTTTTTTAACTGATATCCATCCATTTATAATTTCGGATTGTATTTGGAAAGTAGTTAAACAAATTTGCCATTTATGCAAATAAACTTGATAAGCCAGGCTCTGACATAACCTCAAATAACCAAAAATAGGACGAGGTTATCTGAAAACGTGACGTGCCGGGATTTCTTTCTACCTCGGATTCGGAGCGGCGTCAAGATATTGCTGGATTACCTTTCCACAAAAAATTGTTTGTGTAGTTTTAATGTTAGAATAGAATTTAGACCCGTTGGGCCAATTCTACTATCGGACTTGGAGTTACCACATTGAAATATATAAGAAAGAACCAGGTCACGACTATTTTTATCTGTAATCGATCTAAAAGTGTCGTTAATGTGGCTGGATTAGAAAAACATGACGATCTGTGTTAAATTTCTTTGGTTTTACGTTGTATAAGATTTTAAATTCTAAACTCACAAAATTTGTTTAAAAAAGAGTTCTAACGATGAGAGCGTGATGTTTAATCTATTTGAAAAGTTCCATTTTTAAAAAAGGCCGGTATGTGAATTTTCTAAGTATCCTGAATATGTATAATATACCTATATTCAATTAAGTAATGGCTTGTTTTATGTTTCGGCATCAGATTAGTATTTTCTAGTTTATTGGGTTCTTAAAAATGTTGGGGTCTGTAAGTCTGATAACTTGTTCGCTGAAGATTTTAGTTGATTTTGGAGAAAGTGCTCAGAGTCATTGGATATTTCTTTATATCTTTCAAAGCTATGTCTATCAAGAAATAGTTTTCATCGAATGACAGGTCTGATATTAATATTAATCTAAAATAAATATAATTTGGGGAACCGTTGAAATTTTATTTATTGCGATACGTCTTTTTTACATTTTAATAAACCTTTTTTTTGTTATTTTTTTTCTTATATTTTTCTTATATGGTTAATATTTAAATAAAATCGGTTTTATAATTTTAAAAATAGATTGTCAAAGTCGCTATATAGAATCTAGTTGGACTTAAATAAAAATGTCTTTTTACTTTTTATGGATATAATTCCCTGGCTGACTAATGTGATAGTCGCCCCTGTAAGGGGCATGGGGATCTCTATTAAAAACTGTTTAAGAGAACCGAGACCTAAAGTTTATAGCCAAATCTCAACGTCGATGTCATGAATTAATACTTTTTATGGCTACCAAAAAATATGATGCCTCTTAAAATTTTGTTTTTTCGAGGAGATCTGTAATGTCCCTCCCTTAAAAAGGATTCGAAATGCAACTCCGATAGTCACTAAATAGAATCTAGTGAACCAAAATATAAAAATTCTTTTTAATTTTTTATGGCTACCAAAAAATATAATACCACTAAAATATTTTTTTTTTCGAGAAATTCTGTATAATGAAAGATATGAAATATTACCCTGATATCGCAAAAAACAAAATAAATATGTTTCCCGTGACGTAATAAGAATTTGTATCCGAAAATTCGCTTGATCTAGGTTTTATCATATCTATATGGACTTCTCCCCTACGAAGATATGAAATATAGCTCCGATAGTCGCTATATAGAATCTAGAGGACATAAATATAAAAATTCTTTTACTTTTTATGGCTACCAAAAAATATATTGCCTCTACAAATTTTATTTTTTTCGAGGAGCTCCGTAATACCCCTACCCTATGAAAGATATGAGATATTAACCCAATATTGCAAAAATAAAATAATCATGTTTCCCATGATATAATAAGGATTTTTAAACGAAAATTAGTTTAAACAACGTCTTATAATCTTTGAGATGTCTATATGGACTTCTCAAGTCACCCCTCATCAGTGGGTTCTCCGACGTTTTCTCCTCTCCGTTTTCAACTTGTACAAACCAAATATACGCTTTGTACCTCTCAGGTACTGGTTGGCCGTCGAGAGGGGTGAGGGGGTCTATTCCCCAGTGAATGGAGTTTTCTCAGGGGCCCGATGTCGTGAGTCAAGCTAAAGGTGTAATAGAGGAGCCGGTATGTTTTCCCCCCGTTCCCGGACTTTCTCTCTACGACCCTGGGTACAGGGTATAAAAATAGTTGCACTATTTCAGCTCCAAACTCATATGAAATGAAAATAGTAGTTGCCCCATTTTTTTTTTCAACAATATACATTGCCAAATTATCCATCAAATTAAATCTAAAGAACCATTTTAGACATCAGACAAGAAGTCGAAAATTTTAATCCCAAGACATCGTTGATTTATCTTTAGAATTGAAGACTGAGGTTTGGGTGGCCAATTTAGCTGAGAATATTCAATATAAGTATATATTTTTTTTTCCGAAATTTTCCAAAAATACATATATTTATTGCCTGTTTATCAGGAGATATCTGTTACAGGTCATAGCTTGGAACCTATGCAGGTTTTTAAAACTTATATTTTTTTAATCTTTTGTAGCTGCTGGATCTTCATTTTGAGACCGAATTTTTTAGATACCTTTCCATCCAGGAATCATGCGAAGAACACTGTTCTGAAAAGTCTCGCATGCGTAAGCGACTAGAGCGCAGTCGGCACGCCCCAGTTAGGAGCTACCACCCTATTGTATAATTTCTAATGAGTGCCTTCTTTACTGTTGTCTAAAAGTGTGTCTACTATCAGGTTTGACACCTATCTTTTTGTAGCTTTAGTGGTTGACTGCCTTGACCAAAAAGCGGATTACCTGATTTTTTCTCAGGGTGTGTATAGTACTAAGTTGGTGTCAAGGCGCTGTTGCTACTAGTGAGTCCAGCTCTCAAGCAGGTAACTGCCCTCCATAAACAACGAAATAAAAAGATGAAAATGGAACTTGAATTGGACGTACTCTCCGCAGAGAATACGACAATATCGCAAGGATGACTTTACAATGAACCCCGGAACGAAGAAAAGAGACCGCCCAAAACAAATATGGAGTCCGCAACTTCCTCTCTGAATTTGAGTTAATGGCGTCGTGGAATTAAGCAAGTATAGCTCTATAGTGAATGATAGGAGTCGTTTGAAGGCGATTCGTTTTCGCCCTATGGTACCGATTGGGATGCAATAGCAAAAAAAATATGGTACTATGGAACTAAGGCTAAATAAATAGCTTGTCAAGACATGTAACTTTCCGGTCTTTATGGTCTCCGGCAGTTCCTTAAATAATGGAAATTTGGACGGTATTAAAAAAATACCTTATTGATGACTTTAAGCAAAATCCTTTGGGGTTTCTCTGAGTTTCAGGATGTACTCCAAAAAAAGCGAAGTGAGTAATAAACGTTGCTTGTTTTAGCCCCAAGTACAAAAAATGAAAAAAAAATTAACATTTCTTTACGATCTTTCATAAATTACGTGACCCTCCTCCCCTTGTGACACATTAATAGAATATTTTTGAATATTTTCCATATGATTTTTGTGTCTCGTGACGCTTCGCCAATATACCCCTCTCCTGGAGCATAACGTAGTTTTCGAATATGATATGTACACACTGTTCGTTCTGGCAGCAATTAAGTTGCAGTTCCTATCACCTGCGTACTGCGCTTAAATCTTAAGAAAGGAACTTCAATTTTCATCCAATTAAGAAGTTTCGAAGATTTTGTATTCTTACCTCGATACGTAATGAAGCTCAAGCCCAACCAAGTAGCATCAAAACCGCTTGCTGTGGGGATCAACTTAGTCCTCTTACTCTCGTAACCACTATGCCCAAAACCGCCTAAGCTTAGAGCACAGCATTACATAGATATTGAGTCACTAGGCTCAAAATTTAATTGGCAATGTGCTTTGACTTACTACGTTTACCAGCACTGGCAATTAACCAGTGCTGCTTTTGTAAATTTGCCAAAGCAAAATGGCGGCTGTTTGGCCAGGTAGGCAAACATTTGATTTCCACTTTGGCAAGCAAATCTACTTTACCTGCACATTTTGATTGCCTGCAAAAGGACTTGTAGCCTAGAATTTAGAGAGAGAGCGTGCAAGTTTGCCAAGGAACAAGGAGCAAGGCGCAGTGCAAGCAGTGCAAAGCAGATGACGACTAACAAACAAATTGGCACACATTTGGGCTTTCATTATGTAAAGAATGTCGTCATCTGCAGTTGCATTGGTACCTCTCCCTAAGGGGGTTTACGACTTTACGTCTTTGACTGCCGGTTTACGACAACACACACACAACATACACCCACACACACACAGTCGCACTGCTTTTAATTAATCAAGAGGCAATCCACTTTGACGTTTGCAAAACTCCAGCCAATATTCCGATGCCAATTGCAAGTCGTTTTTGCCTTTGCATTGCTACGAGAGAATTTCTCCGCAATCCTACGACTATTCCAACAGTTGCTGCAACTTGGGGTTCGCTTCTTCCTAGCACAACCTTTTCTGTGGTCCTGTATGTGGCAAAGAGTGTGTCTTTGTGGAATCGATGAATTCCATTAAAAATTCTGTTGCCGTTGCTGCGATTATCGGCTTCAATTACTTTGGTTACCTGACTGTAAAACCTCTTCTCGTTTTTGTTTTTGCTTGTTTTCGGCTTGTTTGTGTTTTTCGATTGTTTTGTGGCTTGTTTAGCATAAGTTATTAGAGTGATTTGGCTTTGACTTTGACCTTTCATTCGCATTACGTTAACTGAAATGATTTTTTGGTTTTCCGAACTTTGGTTAGATTTTGTGCAGGTAAGCTAAAAGTTGGTTATATTGGGGTTTGAGTCGATATAGAGTTTTACGAAAATGGGATTCCATTAGCCAAATTGATGCTTAGGTTTGTTTCCTATTTATAGACACGAAGGTTTTTTGTAATAAGCTTTTGTGTGAAGATAAAGTAATAAAATTGTGGCATTAAAATAAAAAATAATATATTATTAGAGATGAATTAAGCTTAATTTAAAAAGCACTTACAGGCTTGTTAGTAAAACCCATATTTCATAGTTATGTACTTCAATATTCAAGTTCTATAGTTGATTAAGCCTAAGGTTGAAATTCGGCAAGCTTTTTCTAATACCATTTCTTTCAAGCATACCTACAGAAAAAAATTTAATATATTTTCTAGCTTAAATGCCTTCTTCGTCTCTAGAACAGAGATCTCATACTATAAGAAATTGTAACCTTCTCTTAGAAAGCTTATTTCCCTTCCCACGCAAATGAAATGCGCTAACTATGGGCGCTATTTCTTGAAAGTATTCTGCGTCACCAGAACAGACTTCAATCCCAGAAGAAAGTTAAAGAAAATGTTATCTTCATTTGTCTCTTCCAACTATGGGTTTCATAAGGACTCGTGATGTACTCAAATCTGTTCGGGCAGACTTTCTTGTACATTTACGTTTAAAAGACGTCCCTTACAAAATTTCTTTCTTTTCTTGTCTTTTTCATCAAATGCACTGACTTGGAGTTTTTAAAAAAAGGACTCTTTGTGAGCTGTTATTCGGCAGACTTTACTCTGCCATTTTGAAAATCTTCTACATCTCCAGAACAGAGTCCCTATGAACGCAACCACCATAAGCATTTTTAACCTTCTATATTATTACCTTTTTCTTGTTTTCGCATAGATTAACTACTCTGACGAGTGGTTGTATGAGAAAGGACTTATGATGTTCTGATATCAGTTAAAAGCAAATTCAAACGTCTTCTACGTCAACCCATAAGAAGTTTCTTCTTTTTTCTTGTCTTTTTCACCCAGTGCACTGACTTGGAGTTCTTAAAAATAGGATTCTTGGTGAGCTGTTATTCGGCAGACTTTACTCTGCCATTTTGAAAGTCTTCTACATCTCCAGAACAGAGTCCCTATGAACGCAAAAGCCATAAGCACTTTTAACCTTCTATTAGAAACCTTTTTCTTGTTTTCGCTTAGATTAACTACTCTGACGAGTGGTTGTATGAGAAAGGACTTGTGATGTTCTGATATCTGTTAAAAGCAAATTCAAACGTTTTCTAAGTCAACCCATAAGAAATTTCTTTAAAGAGGCGGTCGCTCAAAAACCTTTTTCTGTTTTACGCACAGCCGAAGAGCGCTGACTAGGGGCTCTATAAGATAGGACCCTTTATGTGCTGTTATTCCATTGAATCACCCTGCAAGTTTGAACGTCTTCTACGTCACAAGAACACAGGTCTCATGGACGCCAATCGCATAAAGTGGATTAAGAGGCGATCCCTTAAAAAGATTCTCTCTTCTTTCTTCTGTCCTGGCTAGGTGTTCTGTAAGATAGGACTCTTGACTTTACACTATCCTCTGCAAGTTTCAACGTTTTCTACGTCTCAAGAAGAGATGACTAATGGACGATGGACGAAAATTCCATCTTTTGCACCTGGACGAAGTGCCTTGAGTAGGAGTTCTTAAAGATAGGACTCTTGGTGTGCAGTAACTCATTTGAGGCAGGCTGTACTCTGCTAGTTTGAACGTCTTGTACGTCTCCAGAACGTCGGACGGCAAAACTAACAGAGGCTTTTCTCGGTTCTACAAGATATGACCATCCTATTTGAATTTTTAACCGTCTCTCCGAGTCCTATTTATGAGTACTACAATAAGATATTGCACTTGATGTACTGTAACCCGTTCGAGGTAGACTTTACTCTGCAAGTTTGAACGTCTTCTGCATCTTCACAACGCCAATCATGTGACAACGCCTAGTCAGCGCTCTTCGGCTGTGCGTAAAACAGAAAAAGGAGGTTCCTTAAAAACTGTCACTCATTTGAGTCTCTTCTTCGCCTTTACGCGCAGACAAAGTGCTCCGATTAGGGGTTTTGTAAGATGGACCCTTGAAAGAATATAATCCTTTCGTGGTACACTGTATTCCGCCAGTTTAAAATTTTTCTACATTTCCAGAACTCTCATCGATGACAATGACATAAGTTGTTTTAAAAGACGTCTTTTATATCTCAAGAACAAGGGTCTGTAAAGCTATTAGTCTGTTCTCGATTCGAAGCTTATTTTACTGTATAAAAGGAACCCGTTAAAATTTATTTAAATTTTTTTGGAAGAATCGTTTTGTCTGGGGGTTATTCTTTTAGGGCAGACTTTACTCTGCAAGTTTCAACGTCTTTTATATCTCCAGAACAAAGGTCTGTAAAGCTACACAACTTAAAAAAAATATGGGGTGAACTGAATCCGAATGAGAGTTCTAAAATACACCAGCACCTTAGGTTTCTGAAATAGTCTCGAATATTCCTCGTTTCATGGGGATGCACCTGAGTGCAAACTGGCTGTCGACAAGAATTTATTCTCCTAACTTCAAAATCTATGTGAAAACGCTTTAGGGAATTTCTACCCCATTTGCTGTATTCATAACAATCCGATTCCATGGTAATTAAAAACCGAAGCATATCAGGTTTCTGGAAATGCCTCCAATATACATAGTTTTATGAAGATGGCTGTCGACAAGAATTTATTCACCTGACTTCAAAACCTATTTGAAATGATTTTATCGAATAAATACCCCACTCGCTGATCCATGATTATCACATCATGTCTCTGAAATAGCTTTACAAATATCTAATTGTTTGGGAATACCCCGGTGTAGAGTCGGTCTCGCGACAAAAATTAATAAGTACCTTACACTTTCTTCCAAAGTATAAGTCTTGCCGCTTGCTATGCCACACATATCTCCTCCTGAAATACACTACACCAGTTGGAAAGACGCAATGAAAGCTGCGTCGAAAGGTCGCCTGCTTCTGTACCTTCGTCCGTTTTCGAGCCTTCCGTTGGGAGCGTTAGCTCGTTCTTCTTGATAGGAGATGCTAGGGGTTAGTAAGCAACTAACTTCTCTTTCCGAGAAGACTCATTAATTCATAATCCCATTTCTGAGATGTGGAGCATCAATAACTTTCTACGATCACCGCAAGTAAGCCCAACGTAGCTTAAATACAGCAGTGACCCTAAGTAGTAAGAAGATTCCGTTCCGATGTTTCGCTCAGTTTCTCGAGAGTTTTAGAAAAATGCCTACCGATTCAAAATAAAGAACTAGGTGCAAGTCTGACGGAAGAGCGGATCGCAGAGATCCAGTGATGCCTAAACAGGCCGCTTTTTGTACTCTTTGAAGTTTGTGGAAGGTGAGACTTTGTGTTGGCCGCTTTACACCAGATTTACGCTCAATAGGTGAGGATAGATCCGTCGGCTGCTGTGCATAACCTGTGAATGATATAAACAGCTTCTATCAAGGGTCCTTTTACAAGTTTAGTAAGCACCAATAGCTATCTTTATATTTCCTCTGTTAAATTCAGAATAACAAACAAATGCTTTGCTTCCTTACAACTTTCGTTGATTCGAGAGTTGGAGCATTTTGGTAGTCAACGCCGGCTTATGGCTGTTACCCGTATTGACTATAAAAATCTTTAGGTTTTTCCTGATTTAACTAAACAGCCCAAATACCTCATGTAAGCCATTAAATTTATCCTGCCTTGCTGCAAAGAAACCGAATTTCAGTTTGCTAACCGCTTTTATTTAGAAAAGCTTACATGTACACCAGGAACTACATTGTTCCAAAAATTGCCATACTTTGTTAGCTGTCAATAGAGCCAATTTTAAACCTTTTATTTTTGCACAACAACTTTTTGGATATTATATGGCAATCATTTAAATGCGTGTACGCTTGTGTAGGGCTCTTCAGTTTCTGTCAAGGACATTAAATGCTTTTGCCAAAAAATTCACTTAACCAACACTCTTATTTCCAAGCACTTTACAAAATCGTTAAAAATTAAAAGCACACAACCGGAACAAAAAGTCGCTTAAAAGTTTGACAAACGCACATATACACCCAGGATATATGTATATAGACGCACACAGCGAGAGTTTGAAGCACTTGGGGATGGCCCCAAAATCCCGCCCAGACACATGGCAAAGTGCGCGTGTTTTAATTTTTATTTACATGACAAAAAACATGAACAGAACCCACTCGACTCAGGCAATAAAAACCTAAAGCACAGAAAATTACTAAAGAGTTTTGAAAAAAAACGAAAAATGTGACACAGATGAGCTCTATGTGGGCGTGTCAGAGGGAGCTGAAGGAGGAGTGGCAGAGCAGCTTGCAACGCGTGGGTTTCATGTGTAAATATTTTGACTTAATTAGTTCAAGTGACTCGACGAAAGGCTCAAAATGTGCTTAAAAACGCGCCAAAAGTGCGAAGCTCATTTTGTAAAATAAACAAATTATTTTAATTACATTTACACGACATAAACGCCAAGTCACAAAAAAGTAACGCTAACGAGTAGAAAAGTGCGCGAAAAACTCAGCGTTGCATAAAAAAGCGGCACGCACACGCTTCCGTTTCCGCTTTGCCGCCATTTCTCTTTTTTACAGTCCATTTTGCCGCACAATGTCAAAGGTTGACCAAGTGACAACTGCCAAGCTGCGTATACGCAATATTTTTTATATATAAAATATTATTTTGTTACAGTTGCAAACAAAATTTTATTGTGCCACCACAACACAAAAACAAAAAAAATGTTGCAATTTAAGTTCGCCATTTTGTTTTTAATTTCACAAATTTTATTAACAATACGCGGCTGGCATAAAGAGTAGAAGTTGGCTTAATGTCAACAAAAGCATCAAGAGCGACAAAAAAAAAAGAGAAGAAAAAAATGCAATCATGTTGAAAATATATATTTGCATATGGCGCACAGAACCGGAAGTAAACAATGGCTATGTATTGGACACAGGAACAAAGGCAAAAAGCCGCTCAGCGTCAAGCAGCAAAAGAGCTTCAATAAAATGTCAAAGAGCACCCGGCGGGGAAAAAAAATGAAAGAATATTGTTGGAAAAATAAGAAAAAAAATACGTTTTGTGTATGTAAAGTGGAGTATGGTCAACTTGGAGATACACTATAATGGTTTGGCACTGGTAATCAGCTTATGGTCTATATGTTTTTTTTAACCTCTTATTCGACTGCCGCAACGCAAAAAGTACAGTCATGCGCTTGACGGTATGTTTTTGTGTACATCTGTTCTCTCGTAACTTTTAAGGCGCCTAACATAAATTGGCAAATGAGGTATCGATAGAAACGTCTTGACCGCCCACTGGTTATAGGTTATGTGACGTCACATTATATTGCACATGAGACCTACTAGGAGATAGGGGAACTGGAATGTTTTAAACTCAATACTCTGAAAAGCAATCCTAAACG
This sequence comes from Chymomyza amoena, assembly GCA_037043745.1. Taxonomy (NCBI): domain Eukaryota; kingdom Metazoa; phylum Arthropoda; class Insecta; order Diptera; family Drosophilidae; genus Chymomyza; species Chymomyza amoena. Next base: position 59,533 of record JBAMAX010000087.1, read on the forward strand.
TAGCTGAGTTTTTCATTAAGGATTGCGATTATTTCTGATTATGTATGCATGTACACCTGTTCTCCCGTAACTTCTAACCTGCTAAACATAGTGTGGCAAATGACATATCGTTGGAAACGTTATAATCTTCCATTGGTTATAGGATATGTGACGTCACATTAACTTGCATTTAATGCCCAGTAATGAATAGAGGAACTGAGATGTGGTAAGCTCAACAGTCTAAAATCTTAGATACGCTTAGGATTGCTTTTCAATTAAGGATGGCGATTCTTTCTGATTATGTATATGTGTAAATCTGTTCTCTCGTAACTTCTAAACCATGTTAAGCGGTAAATTTAGGAATTGAGTTATCGTTGGAAACGTCATGATCGTCCACTGGCTATAGGTTTTGTGACTTCACATCAACTTGCATATGATGCCCACTAGTGTATAGAGGGACTCGGATGTAGTAAGCTCAACAACTTAACTTCGTTTAGGATTGCTTTTTAATTAAGGATTGCGATAATTTCTGCATTATTACATATGTGTACATTACCATATGTGTACATCTGCTTACTCGAACCTTCTAATCTGCTGAACATAGTTTGACAAAGGAGGTATCTTTGGATACGTATTGATTGTCTACTGGTTATAGGCTATGTGATGTCACATTAAATTCATATGAGGCCTTCTAGGCCTTAGCTACGCTTATTCTTTCTGATTATGTGTATGTGTAGATCTGTTCTCTCCTAACTTCTTAACAATTTAACAATATTTGACAATGGAGGTATCGTTGGCTACGTTATGATCACTCGCTGGTTATAGTTTATGTGACGTCACATTAATTGCATATGACGAGCTCAAGGATATAGAGGGACAGGGATGTTTTAAGCTGAATCCTCAAAACTCTTTTCTTCGCTTAGGATTGCTCTCCTTCTTCTTCTTCTGCCATGCTCGGCTCTCAGTGGAGCATAGGGCCTCACTTTTGGATTGTGTTGGCTTCATTCATGGTGATGTCTTCGCGTGAATTTGGCAGGAGGATTTCTTGTATTAAGACGGTAACCTCTTAGAGTAATGTTAGTATTGCTATCCTTCGCGGCTACTAAGTGTCCTAAGATACTTAAGGAAGGCCTTTTATGCGGAGTGCTGTTTGCGCCGTAGAGCGTCCTTCTCCATCTTCACCCTAACTGGGGAACCCGGTACCGATATAGGCTCGTTATGGCCCACCGACTCCTCGTTGAATGGCAGTCGAGAAAGCCCAAGTGCTAGCCCATTTTCCTACAGGCCGGGGGAATGAAATTTGCCATTTATGATCCTTGGCTCCATGTCCACCCTGTCATTGGAGTAAACCCTCGCTTGGTGCTGTACGCAAGGTAGGGTCCACCTCCACATTGGCATTTTTGCAGTCGCTGGATGTCGACGGCGTGGGGCCTGCATTATCACCCATATTTGCCGCCGGTACTGGGTCTCCGACTGCACCGTAAGTGTGCTATTTTTCTTAACCTCCATTCAGAAAAGAAAAGTCCGTCTTTGAACCAAAGCGGCAGATCCGTTTTGTACCTGTCCGGCAGGTTGGATTGCTCTTAGCTTCGATGCTCCCCCTCGACCTAACGGTCAAGGGTGACCTTACCAGTAGCTACGCTATCGCCGGAATCGTTCTTAGGTTCCTTAAACCTACTAGGCCCTCCAACCACGCAAGGTGGCAATCCCGGGGAGGGGATATATATACTCCTTACCTTTACAGTGTATCAAAATAGCAAATGCATATGGTTAACTATAGACAGCTATTGAATATTATATGGAAACAGCTGTGTGCACATGTGTGTATGTATGTGTGTATGTATGTGTGTATGTATGTGTGTATCTGTATTCGCAGGACAAAGGACATACATACACACGATGTTATTTATGCACAAGAAAACAAAATGGCATCAATACTCAACGTGCTTTATGACATTTAATGTGAAAAAGGAATTGGTTGGAAACTCCGAGAGTATGGACTGTAGAAAATAAATCAGAAATTTGCCAAAGGCGTATCTGAAAATTGCATGAGAAGCTCTTACTCAGAAACGAGCACACTGCATCTTTTATTAAATCCCAACAAAATACGAATTGATTAGAGAGTTTCCCATTGGGTATTGATTCTAGTTAAAAGCTTCATCATCTGGAAATGGAAAGACAATACGAATTTATAGTGAACAAAAATGTGCTTCACAATTTTGTTTATTGATTTTCGTATAAAATGGCGTTCGAAAATTCGGCTGAAAAATTTGTAGCGTGGAATAGATATTGGATTTTTGCGAAAAAGCAATTAGTACAGTAAACGAAAATTGCTGGAAAAAAATACTTAGTTGATGCAAATTTCAGCTATTGTTCTACGTCTAAAATCGAGTTTTGGTATTTGTGGCGGTTCTATCAAACCTAAATGGTTCTAAAGTAATGGTTTTTTTATTGCTGAAATCTGTCTATCAAATAGGTCGTAGGTCAATTTGTTTAATCCATGGCGTCATCCAGAATAGCGATTCTGGGATGCCCTCACAGTGAAATATTGTCTTTCGCAAAAAAAATTTGGGAGCCGGCAATAATATGGAGGGAATTTCGAAATCATGTCTAATTTCCGTCTACTATGCATCTCAAGGATTTTCCATATAATTCCAAATCCATTTCTAGTAAAAATTTGGAATGTTAGGGCTAATCGTACTAAATAAGAGAAAAATTTTAACTATAGAACTAATTTTGTTCTTACTCTGTACTAAGAGTACAATATTCCATTATCCATCTGAAGGGCTTAAAATATGAAATAAATGTTATGAATGATAAATACCAAGGGTTTCCTTTTTCATCTCGATATAAAGGAAAAATGGAAGCGAGATACGGCTTTATTGACTCGGTTATGCATCACTATCAAAATATGTAGACTTTATGAGGTCGATCAAGAATATATACACTTTTTTAAGGTACATACATTCTTGATCAGGATATGGACTTTATGGGAGCTTAGTCGATATAGACGTCTGTCTCTTCTACAATCAAGAACCGCCTTATGTAGGTTGAAGCGTGAACTTCGCGGGGACGCAGCCCTCTATTTTTTAAAAGAAATCTCTTTGGATTTTAGCAAGACTAAGCTTAGGTTAGGGCAAGCCAATTTAAGTCCAATTTGTGTCTTCGCAAAAAAGATGGAATTTTTTTTTAATATTTTAAGACAATATATCCTTAAAGCCTTTTATTTTTCAAGTAGGTATCCCTTCCAACCGAATTTTAACCCAACTGCCTTGAGTCTATCAGACACTTATAACTTTAAGACCGATTTGTGTCTCCGAAAAAAGGGGAATTTTATTAGAATATCTTAAAGAACATTGAAAATATATAATTAAAACTTTTTATTTTCCAAGTAGGGCAGTAGGCACCCCTTCCAACTGAATTTTAACCAAGCTGTTTTGAATCGATCTGGATTTGTATCTCCGAAAAAACGGGAAATTAGAAAAAAAACCGAATTCAACCGAATTTTAACGAAACTACCTTGAGTCGATCGGGCACTTATAACTTTAATCAAAGGGGAAACTTTTTAGTACATGTATCATTAAAAACATTGAAAATATTTCTTAAAAGCCTTTTATTTTTCAAATAAGTATTCTTTTCAGCCGAATTTTAACCAAACTGCCTTATAATTTTAAGTCCAATTTGTGTCTCCGAAAAAAGGGGATTTTTTTTAGAATATCTTAAGAATCTTGATGTTTTGTAGAAATTTCCTTAAACTAGTTTTTCAACCTTAAAAGTTACTCGAATCCTATAAGCTGATTTTTTAAACCATTTCAAAATTTCTTTAAGCGAATTTTTAAACTTTTAAAGCAACTTTGATTTCAGATAAACAAATTTATCGAGCGGTGTTGTAAAAATTTCTATAAACTAGTTTTTAACCTTAAAGTCAAAGCAAGACCTGTGATGATCAAGAGGAATACAGTCATACGAGGTGTGTCCAAAAAGTAAGGTGACTTAAGCAATTTCGCGGGCAACGTATTTTCGATTATCGATAGCAAAAAATCGCCGCGCACGCAAAACCTTACAACCTTTACGCCTCTCACAACCAAACAAAAAATGCCATTGACGTGAAATTTGGTACAGATGTTCGGGAAGAGTGTACCAATACAACAAAAATACGTTGCCCGCGAAATTGCTTAAGTTGCCTTACTTTTTGAACACACCTCGTATTTATACAAATTCCAGTTGCTACCTACTTAGAGTAGATCTGGCAAAAAGGGGATGATTCATTGTAGAAGAAAAGGTTGCATGGCTTTTCGGCTACCTGATACCTGAAAGGTCTCAGAAATACGATGCCAGAAACTTGCTTGGCTACAAGGAACCTATCGAATGTGTTGACTTGCATTTAGTTTTAAAATATCGCACTTCATGACAACATTTTTAAAAAGTGAAAAAATATGTTTATCTTTCTGTTGCGTTACTTAAATCTTGTTTCCAAAAAACCCTCTGCCCTTTAATTAAAATAGACATCGAAGCCAAGGGGTCCAATGAGGGCTATTGGAATAATAATATTATACAAAATCTTTAATTTGTACCGTTTCATAAATTTATTCAGCTTTTATATTAACACTAGGTTTCTCATCTATTTTTTGATGATGATCTTGGCTTCTTCTGGGTTTGATTGATTTTTTCGTAAGTAGGAAGAATATCCACGCGACGCTCCAATAAGCTGTTGCGTAGAGCCGCGTAAGTCTGCTTGGTAAGACCCAACTCAAGAAACAATGTTGAAGCTTCCTGTTCCGTAAATGCCGAGGGTAATTGTTTATTTGCCGCCTCAGTTTCTGCATGATCCCTTGCATCATTCGTAATGCGAGTAACTCCCTTTAGCCAGTTTTCGTTTTTTTTTATAAATTGTGCATGAACATTACGGGAGCTTTGCCACTTTGATTTAATTTTGGCGAAAATCAGACCAAGTCTGTGTTTAAGTATCTCGAGTTCCTCAATATTTTCCTCATCCACGTCAATTTCCTTTAAAACAACCGAGACGAACTCCTTTGCGTTTTCAGAAATTCTAAACAATTCGAATAATTTCATATTTTCCAAAGACATTTTGCACTTCTATAGTCACTAATTGCGAGTTATAAAAATTTCACTTTGTTCACTGCGTGCTCCTTGAAAGGCAGAACAAGACTGTGATGCTCTAAGGGAGTACAGTCAAATTTTTACAAATTCAAGTTGCTACCTACTTAGCGTAGATCTGGCAAAAAAGGGGATGATTCACTGTAGAAAAAAAGGTTGCAAAACTTTTTGGCTACCTGATACAAAAGGTCTCTTAAAATTTGCTTGAACATGTGCATAAGGAGTCCATAGGAATTTCCAGAAACACGATGCCAGGTTGTAAGAAACCTTTCGACTTTGTTTAATTTTGATTTGAAATGAAATTAATTTGAGTTTTTCACGCAGCTATAATCTGAAGTTTGTTTCTCCAAGATAAAGGCGTTTATACAGACAGATAGACGAACAAACAGAAAATACTCTTTGTATGTTAGCCATCTTAGACAATTTCGCGACTTAAAGATCAGAATTCATTTAGAAGAGGCCCTTCGCTACGCTTTATCTTTAGAGATCGGTGACTTTCAGTTTTGAGACAACTGAGATCATTTAGTCTCCTGCCTTAAAGTTATTTTTATATTTCGATTGACACTCGAAAGATGTTAAGGATTCCAATTGGTCTGATTGGTCTGGTTATCCCGACTCTTATAATCTCAAAGATCCAAATAGACATATATATATATCTAGATCCCTTTCTTTTGTGAATCCGACCAACTTTGAGTGATCTCTCTCTGGCGATATAAATAAAAAAAATTGTCTTACCAAATATTTCAAGTTTTAAAACAAAGACTCTCCCAACTCATTTCAGAACTATTTTTAAGATTTTTGAAATTTTCAATAAATAAAATACGTTTTTCATTTGGAGATTCATTTAATTAGCGTAAGACTAATCACTAATATTGGGTTTGTTTAAATCTTATGGACTTAATATTTGCGAAGATGATAAGTGATTTTTCGTAAGAAGGAGTAACATCCACGTGATGCTCCAATAAGCTGTTGCGTAGAGTTGCGTAAGTCTGCTTGGTAAGGCCCACCTTAAGAAACAACGCTACCGCTATAGGAGACCCTCTCCACCCTTCCGCATTAAGAGATCGTCTAAAATTCACACCTTAAATTAACCTTTAAAGGCATTTTGAACTCAGTTCTGAGAGCCGAGAAAAGTAGTGACATTAGAGGGGTTCCACCGTCTCCAGCTTCCCTACATATCCTATGTGCCGGGACCTAGATGATGTTGATATAAAACTGCTCAGCCATTTCCTCCAGAGACGAGTGACAGTTGTTTACTGACTGCATTTACGATGTCAATATAGCCGCCTGGCTGTCCGAGATTATACAGATGTTCTTGTCATCTACCTGTCATCTTGTTATTGTTGTGAGAGCTTCCAGGAATGACATGATCTTTGTCTCAATGACACTGAGTGATTCGCTCAACTTGGAACCATCCGTGAAAATCTTAATTGGGGCAGACGGGCCCGGTACACAGACATTCCACTCCTCCCTGGTTGGAATACGAGTTTGGAGCCTAGTTAGGAAGTGTTCCTGATGGGTATAGTAGCCCGAACACTCAGGAATAAGAGGGTTTCCTTAGTCGAAGAATAAACATCTGACACCAAAGAGTAGATTCTAGAGCAAATCTGATAAACAATCGGCTCGTTCAAGAATCCTTACATTTTTTTCATATTCTCCAACAAATTAAAATCACTTATCAGCCATTTCCTCCAGAGACGATCGACAGTTGTTTACTGACTGCATTTACGATGTCAATATAGTCACCTGGCTGTCCGAGATTATACAGATGTTCTTGTTGCCTACTTGTAACCTTTTAATTGTTGTGGGAGCTTCCTGGAATGACATGATCTGCGTCTGAATGACACTACAGTGATCCGGGAGTCGGAAAGATGTCAACGTTGACTTTCTCAATTTAGACGGTCGCTCAGCTTGGAACCATCAGTGAAAATCTTAATTGGGGCAGACGGACCAGGTACACAGACATTTCACTCCTCCCTGGTTGGTATACGAGTTTTGAACTTAGTTATGAAGTGTTCCTGCTGGGTATAGTAGCCCGAACACTCAGGAATAAGATTATTTCCCTAGTGTAGACTTCAAAGAATAAACATCTGACAGCATAGCGCAGATTCTAGAGCAAATCTGATAAACAATCAGCTCATTTAAGAATCCTTATATTTGCTTCATATTCTCCAACAAATTAAAACCACTTATCAGCCATTTCCTCCAGAGACGAGCGACAGCTGTTTACTGACTGCATTTACGATGTCAATATAGTCGCCTGGCTGTCTGAGATTATACAGATGTTCTTGTTATCTACTTGTAACCTTTTTATTGCTGTGAGAGCTTCCTGGAATGACATGATCTCCGTCTTAATGACACTGAGTGTTCCGGGAATCGGGTAAATATCATGACGTTGACTTCCTGTGAATTTAGACGCCTCGCTTATTCGGTCGCCAAACCGCTCCACCGTGGTTGGAACATGGGTTTTAATCCCCAGCTATAAAGTGTTTCTAAGGTGTACAGTAGTGCTTACTCTCAGGAAAAAGATGGAACCTCTAGTCTAGACTTAAAAAAATAAACATCTGACACCATAGAGTAGTTTCTAGAGCAAATCTGACAAACAATCGGCTCATTCAAGAATCCTTACCTTATATTATTATTCCCCAACAAATTAAAACCACTTATTCATAATTTTACACTCAACTAGTTTAATAAAATTCATAAAATTAACCAAGCGCATTAAATAATTGTACGTTTTTGTTTGCGTAACCTTTTAATGGAACAATTAACCATTTATTAAATTATTATGCACTGGAACACTTAACCTATAGCTGGCGTCTATCCCACAGTTCGCACATAAACCGGTACGCACATATAGAATGTGGAGACCCCACTCAGTAGCTACTGTGCGAAAAAAACAAAGATCTACAATGGAAGATAAGCTTAAATATATGTATGTACATTGTTCAAGTATTTTGCAATGCAAATTACAAGCTTGAATGAATTTTTCCAACGTTGGAGCTTATCAAGATCTCGGCTAATAGATATGCAGGCAGACGGCAGCCGTTAGTCGACCAGATATGGCAGCTGATAAGCGTATCAAATCGTGTTTAATGTCAACACAAAGTAGCCTTTAAGACGGCACTGTCTGCTACAGTCTACAGTCTGTGCGAAAAGTGTGCGTTTAATGCAAAACTTTAATAACAAATGATGTATGGCTTTGTTGGTGGTAGCTGGAGATGACCAGTTTGGTAATATGAGAGTGGGCCGTGCTACACTGGACAGGATTTAGGTGCACACACAAACACACAAACACACACACCGAAACACTATCCTTTGTCATTTCCACAAGCTGTTGCCTACTGTAGCTCCTGGCTGACTGCGTCACATCCATCAAAAACGCTCAACAAGCTAAGTTGGAACAATGGAGAACAAAGGAAGCGTCTGATGCCAACTTGCTGCTGGCAACGTCTGCCCGTCTGGCATCAGTCAAAAATATGGCCATATCGAAAGCAACTGGGAAGCTTTAAGGTAAACAATATCAAAAGCCAGTTAGCTTTGCAGGATTTTCTTGCCTTTTTGTGATTTATAATGATGAAATGTTGGGGAACAATGCAGTTGAATGTAGATGATATGTAGAGAACACTTAATACCGAGTCCGAAAGAGAGCAACTGTGCTGGGCATTTGCACTTAAAGTTGTTTAATGGCTTCAGCTGAAGATAATGTGAAAATGTTTTATAATATGAGCTACTGGTGAGAGCATTTTTAAGTTCTTCTTTGTACAAAGCTTGGTAAAGTAGTACTTAGAACAGATTTATAAATGGCCACACTTAAAACAGAGTTTAATTGAAAGAACCACTTCGTTTAGTAGCTTTAGATGTACTTCAATGTTGTATAATAAGTCCTCTCGGATTGAGCATTTTTAAATGGTCTTAGTAGAAAGCCAGATGAAGTATTATTGAAGTAGATTTATATGTGGCAACACTTAAAATGGACTCCATTTCAAATGCTCACCTTTACAGCTAAAGGTGTTAGTCAGAGATGATAAGCAGTAGTAGCAGATGAAGCTAAAATATACTTTAGATGATGATGATGTGGAAATGTTTAATAATATGTACTACTGGAATGAGTATTTTTATGTTCTTTTTTTAACAAAGCCAGATAAAGGAGCATTTGTGTAGATTTATATGTGGTAACACTTAAAACAGAGTCTAATTGAAAGAGCCACTTTGTTTTGTAGCTTTAAATGCACTTCAGTTGAATAATAAATGCTCCTGGATTGAGCATTTTTAAGCTGTTAAGTAGAAAACCAGATGAAGCATCATTGGAGCAGATTTATATGTGGCAACACTTTAAATAGACTACAATTTAAATGCCCACCTTTGCAGTTAAAGATGTTAGTTGAAGATGATAAGTAGTAGTAGCAGATAAACATAAAATATACTTTAGATGAAGATGATGTGGAAATGTGTAATAATATGTGCTATAAGAGTGAGCATTATTATGTTCTTTTTGTGCATAGACAGATGAAGTAGCATTCGAGCAGATTTATATGTGGCAACACTTAAAGCAGATTTTAATTGAAAGAGCCAGTTGGTTCAGTAGCTTTAGGTGTTCTTTAATTGAAGCTGACGTAAAAATGTTGAATCATAAATGCTCTCGGAATGAGCATTTTTAAGTTGTTTTAGTAGAAATCCAGATGAAGCATAATTGGAGCAGATTTATATGTGGTAACACTTAAAATGGACTCCAATTCAAATACCCACGTTTGCCGGTAAAGATGTTAGTTGAAGATGATAAGTAGTATTAGTAGATGATGCTAAAATGTACTTTAGATGTACTACTGGAGTCAACATTATTACGTTCTTTTTGTGCATACCCAGTAGCATTGGAGCTGATTTATATGTGGGAACACTTAAAATGGACTTGCAGATGATAATTAGTAGATGACGATGATGTGGAAATGTTGTGTAATAAATATTCTTGGAATGACCACCAGTAGTTTTAGTAGAAATCCAGATGAAGCATCGTTGAAGCAGAATTAAATGTAGCACCACCTAAAACGGAGTCTAATTCAAATGCCCACCTTTGCAGCTAAAGATATTAGTCGAAGATGATAATAAGCAGTTGAATTTAAAATGTACTTCAGTTGAAGATGATGGTGAAATGTTGTGTAGTAAATGTTCTTGGATTCAGCATTTTTAAGAAGAGAATTTTGAAGAGATTTACATTAAGCTTCATTGGAGCAGATTTATATGTGGCAACAGCATTGTTAGTCAAAGATGATAATTAGTAGTTGAATATAAATTGTACTTCAGTTGAAGATGATGTGAATATGCTGTATAATAAATGCTCTCGGACTGAGTATTTTTAAGTTGTTTTAATAGAAATGGAGATGAAGCATCATTCAAGCAGATTTTTATGTGGCAACATTTTAAATCGACTCCAATTAAAATGTCAACCTTTGCAGATACAAATGTTAGTCGATGATAATTAGTAGTGGTAGTTATTGTAGTTAAGGCGTAGTTCAGATAATGTTGATATGAAAATGTTGAACAATAAATGCTCTCGGATTGATCATTTTTAGGTTGTTTTAGTAGAAATCCAGATGAAGCAATATTAGAACATATTCAATGTGGCAACATTTAAAATGGACACCAATTCAACTGCTCTTCTTTGTTAGTCGAAGAATATAAGTCGTAGTTTAATTTAAAATGTACTTGAGTAAGTACTCAAGTGTCTTCAAGTGAAGATGATGTGAAAATGTTGTATAATAAATGCTCTCAGACTGAGTACTTTTAAGTTGTTTTAGTACTAATTCCAGATGAAGAATTATTGAAGCAGTTTTATATATGGCAACACTTAAAACACAATCTAGTTTAATTGCGCATCTTTGCAGCTAAAGATTTTAGTCGAAGATAATAAGTAGACAACTGTGGAGGTAAAATTATAGATTACCCAAATTATAACTCCAATAGATGATGAGTTGAAAATTTTAAATTAAAGCTTTCGCAGTTTTAGCAGATCCAGATGATGCAAATGGTAACATTTTTGGTAGCTTAGCATGTTTAATTCAACTTAATTTAATACAAAAGCAAAAGATGATGGGGTGAACATTTTTCAACGTGTGCCCTTAGCAGTTTTTATGACGTTTTAGTATAGACGCAGACGATGCAGATGAAATGTCTGCATGAGATAATGCAGTGAAAGCTTTTTAGTTTATATAGCATATAATGCACTTGAAATGTTGGGTAGCTTCTTAGCATAAGCTCTTGTTAAAAAATATTATTTTTACTCAAATTATAACTACAAAAGATTATGAGATGAAAGTTTCTTAGTTTTAATGATGCTTACAAACAAGCCCAGATGATGTAGCTTAGAAACTTATGTAGGGGAGTGCGTATGTCAACTGGTTCAAGATTTTGCTTTTTCATCATGAAGATGATGTGGAAATGTTTGATGTTGTATAATAAGAGCTTTATAAATAAAGATTATAAGAGGAACGAAGTTAACGAATTTAGATGATGTAAAAATGGTGTAGAGATGCATCCGAACACATAGTTTAAGTGTTTTGTTGAAGATGATAAGCAGAATTGCTTAAAAATGTTTAAATGCAGAAGATGATGAATTTAACGCTTTTCAGAAAAGCCTTTAACCGTTTTAACGATGCTTTCGTACGGATAGAGATGAAGCAATCAAACGTTACGTGTGAGAACACTGCATAAAGCGTATTAAGGCCCACTCCAGTCCAATTAATGGCTTTTAAATAAAGATGATAAGCGAAAAGAAGAAAACGAATTGAGATGATGTTGAAATGTTACTGTGCCGATGTGGTCAAACCTAATATTAAGTTATATCGCCAATACAGCTGAATTCTTTGGCAGCTTTACAAAAGTAAATTAAACATTATTTTATTAACATAAGGCAACTTGATTCTTCTTTAAATATAATACAAGATGATGGAAACTTAGAACAGATCAGTTAGATATTGCTAAATATAACTTAGAACAGTTCAATTAGATATTGCTAAACATAATATATACTTAGTTGTAGTTTAAAGATTTTTAGGTTAAGCGTTGATTTTGACAAGCTAAATTTGAATAGATCTTAGATTTAAAACAATAGATTATAATCCTTATGGGTTAACGGGTCAGTAGTTCATGAAGACCACGAAAGTGTTAAGTTTGTTAAATAAATAATAATTAATATTAGAAGATTACAATCTGAAAATCTTGAAAGTGTTTTTTTTTCAAACACATAAATAATAGTAGAGGAATACAATCTTGGTTGGGAACACTTTTGCACTGGACGTATTAAATTTTTCTCACAGTCAAATATTTCTGTAGATTTAAAGGTGATTTTGGCTTTGAGACATTGAAAGCTCTACAGTCGTTTTTTATATATTATTAAATAATGGGAAGAGTTTTATATTTGGTGTAATTATTAGGCCTAAGTGTCAAGTTATAATTCTAGCTTCGAACCAATGCAGTTGATGTTTTTTCATATATGGGAACACTTAAAATTTGATTGTAGATTTCGTCGAGTAGATAGACAAAGTTGCGGGAATATCGTTAAAATACTTGTGGGCTACAGTTTCACCCGTTGGCTGTTTGATGTATTCGAAATGTGGGAACACTTTGAATCCATGCAAATGATACTGTGTATCATGTGGGAACACTGATAAACGTGCTGTAGAAAATTGTATTCGCAGCTGAAGATCTTTTTCTGTAGCTCTTTTTTTACAACATTTTTCTATACAGTTTAAGTGTGAATAAATGGGAACAGTTTTACAAGAGATCTTTCATCTTTGTGTTGTTGCGACTTCCTCAATCATCCTGAGGTTTTGAAGAGTTTCGCTTTCAAGCTTTGCATATAAATGTGTGGGAACACTTCAAAATGTAATAAAGATTACCTCGTTGATTAAATATATAGTAATACTAGCCGGCCTTCGGCACGCTCGCTTCGCTCGCTCGTCTAGATCTTTATTTTCTTCCAATGATTTATTTTTGTGGCGAATTCACGAAATTGCATAATGTGCAAATATTGATCTGATCATATGTATTTTATTCAGAAATCAAAACATGAATTGTAAGCAAAAATCGCAGAATTCCTTTCTTCTTGAGAAAACTTTCTTGGAAAGGAATAACTAAATCAATATTAATTTCTAAAATTGATGAAATTGTAAATTATCCTACCGAGTTTTTAAATTCACTTGATTTGCCAGGAATGTTAGGAGTGGCAACCCTTATCTCTTAGGGGTATGAAAAATAGATGTTGGCCGATTCTCAGACCTGCCCAATAAGCACACAAAATTTCATGAGGATCGGTCTAGCCGCTTCGGAGGAGTATGTTCACACAAAAACCAATATTCACAAAAATGCGTATATCTCACGAACCAATTCACACAAACACATCCCAATAGGCTTAAAACCTCCGCATTGACCTCTAACACACGCAAAAATCAGATTTGAAATTCATCGACTTGTTCATGAGAACACCGATAGCACGTAAAACATAAGTTTCTTCTTATATATAAAATTCTAGTTTCAAAATGTTAGTTACCATACTCCTCCGAAACGGCTGGACCGATCATGAAATTTTGTGTGCTTCAATAAAATAAAATTTTTATCGTTTATAATTTTTGTGATTCCTTTCGACAAAAACAATTAACTAAAAAATATGAGTTAATCTGACAATGTACACAATGCCAACCTAAATTAAAAAAAAAATTGTATTGGAAAATCAAATTGTCCTTTTTAGTATTTTCGTCGCAATTTTGTTATATTTTCTCAACCCTAAACAATCCTTGGACTTCCACGAACATTTCAAGACCAAAATTAGCCAAATCGGTTCAGCCGTTCGTGAGATCCTAAGCTTAGAACGAACATAACATTGTGACACGAGAATTTTATATATAAGATTAACACTCAAATAAGTTATGGAACTAAAGATATTCCTCTACAGTTTAATTGGACGGCTATATGATTCCGAGAGCACTTTGAATTTCTTCCGTTGAATATAACACAACATATGGGAACACTTAAAAAGATTGGCTCGAATTTCTTTCAAAAATTGACTTGAAAATGATGCGCTACAGTTTAAGAGAATGTAGAACAGTTACATGGGATAGCTGTTACATGAATAAAAAATTGGAAACACTTTTTAATTGTTTTAAATAATTATGCTTAATGTATACTATGGCACATTTTTGGTATCTTTGGCACATTGGTTGTGGGAACATTTTAGTCAGTTCGTATTTTTCTCTTGATTTTTATGCGCTTTTGGTCCATAAACATTAGTTTATAGGAAACGTCGTGGTTGACTGTGGCTTACTTGTGGGAACACTTAGAAAGTGTGTCAAATATATTGTGTGTCGTAACGGAATTTTGAAGAATTAAATAAGCCTACTGCTATCTGTAGAATTTATGTTAAAGCTTTCAGGGCTTAGATGGGAACAGTTCTATATTTAAGCAGACTTTTCTATAATGTTAGAATCCAGCTGTGGCATAAGCTTAATACATAAATACAATTTTTTATGTCTGGGAACAGTTTCGGCATGCTCCTTTTGTAATGGAATTAGGTAGACTTCAAATAGCTTCAGAAAAGTGAGGTAGATTGTAGCTGTGATATTATCTCCATTTATTTAGGTTTCTGTAGAATTGAAGTTAAGGCTTTCAGGTCTTAGGTGGGAACAGTTCTAAATTTAAGCACAATTGTCTTTAGTGTCAGAGTCCAGCAGCTGTGACATAATTTTCATTTCTTCATAATTAAAATTTGTATGTCTGGGAACAGTTTCAGCTTGCTTCTTTTGTAATGGACTTTTAATATTATTCTAATAGCCTCAGAAGAGTGCAGTTTCTGTAGAATTGATGTTAAGGCTTTCAGGTTTTAGGTGGGAACAGTTAAAAATTTAAGCTCAATTGTCTTTAGTGTCAGAGTCCAGCAGCTGTGACATAATAAACATTACTCCATAATTAAAATTTTTTTGTCTGGGAATATTTTTAGCTTTCTTCTTTTGTAATGGACCTTTAGTAGTCTTCAAATAGCCTCAGAAGAGTGAAGAGTTTCTGTAGAATTGATGTAAAGGCTGTCGGGTTTTAAGTGGGAACAGTTCCAAGTCTAAGCACAATTGACACAGGCTAGTGTCAGTAACCAGCTGTGACATTATCTTCATTTATCCCTAATTCAAATCTTTATATATGGGAATAGTTTCCGGTTGCTTCTTATGTATTACCCTACATTATTGGAGATTAGAACTCAAGTAGTCTTCAAATAGCTTCAGACGAGTAAGTTAGATTGTAGCTGCCATAAAGCTTCAATTTGCTCCGGCAGTATGGTATGCCACGTGGTAAAGAACTCCACCTGGCTGAGATCAGTTTGTCCATTTATCAATCGTTTGATAGTATTTGCAAAGAGCACATATGGCTTGAGGTTTGTATGGCTGGCATTAATGCGCTCCGCAAGAAGTCCAGTCACATGCACATCATCAAGACTGAAGTAAGGTGAATGCTGTGCCGCATAGTACAATTTGTGCACCATATCACGGGAGTATACGACGGTAAAACCTCGGCAAAACTTTGGAAAGTAATGATCGGAGTATTCCTTGAAGCTAACCTGCCACTTTGAGCGATAAGAGCGCAAAACATGCGCACGATCGATAAACATGCAGGAGAGAAGATCCTGACGTTGTTGCAGCAAAGCTTGCAAGCCATCGGGACTGTTTGGTTCTAGCAGAGATTTCAGCAGTTGTGGTGTATTCACATAGATATCATCGTCCACCTTCACAAGCAGCTGTGCATGGGAACAGTGATCGTGAAACCATTTCAACGCCATAACATGCTTATAGGTCATATTGCGGTAGGTCTCCTGATAGCTGCCCTGCACCATATCACCATGTAAAGCATTTTCCTTCTCCAGAGCCAGCTGCAGTTGCTCATCCTTACCCACACTGCACCATATCACCATGTAAAGCATTTTCCTTCTCCAGAGCCAGCTGCAGTTGCTCATCCTTACCCACAGCGCCTAGTAAAAAGACTAAACGCAGTGGCTCCTCTATGATCAGTGGACCACCCCAAGTGCTGCGTATAAGTGCACGCTTCTCCGCATGCTGCGGCGCCGTGTGCACCAGGATGAGTGCTTCCACTTGTGCCGAACATGGCTGCTGCTGCATTAGGTACTCAAAATCCTGCACATCAATGAGCTGGTTGGATTTTATTTTGTACTCTGTTGGTACTTCCAAAAAGTTTACAACTCTGGGTGGCTTCGCGTCATCTGATAATAGCCATATCAGTATGCCCAATGTAAGGCAGATGATGAGCACGGTGAGAACACGCCTACGATTCATGTTTTAAATGTAATCCTTGAATCTAATTTTGAAGGTAATTACCGTTCTGTGCTCTTTGATTTTCTCTGCTTGCGCTGCACTCGATAAGGATTTGCTGATTGTTGAATTCGAATTTGCCTCGGCTGTAATGATAAGGTTGGAAGCATGAGTATCTGATAAATATAAAAGCGTAGTTAAGCTTTTAGAAAGAGGGGTGATATTTTTTTTTCTAGGGTTATTGATTGATGCTTGTCTTCATCTGTTTCTTCATAACTGATATAAGCGGCTTATTCTATTAAGCATTGTTTAAAACAAAAATGTATTTTTTATTTTTTTTAATTATACCCTCTACTTAAAAGTACAAAGGGTATGCTAGATTTGTGCAATGTATGCAACGGACAGAAGGAGACGCTGGCAGACCCCAATTCCTTTATACCAAAATGCCTATTATAACCTCGGGTAGTGATTGAGCCATGTCCGTCCGTCCGAATGGACGCCTAGATCTCGGAGACTAGATGAGCTAGAAATACCAAACTTTACCAGCTGGTGCGCATGTTTCCTGAGAAGATGAAGTTTGTTGAATCATGTCAATATCTTCACCCGTTCCCCCGCAGTAGATCTTCGCGGTTTTTGGCAACACCGTTTAATAATTTAATCTGAAATTTAACAGAGTGATGCCTTATGTTTCCACGCATCTGTGTGTTAAACATCGGACAAATACAGCAAAAGCTATTGTCAAAAATATTCAAACTTAGCCAATATTTGAATCTTTAATTATGATAATAAACGACCTCGAATCACAATTTTTGCAAGCTAATTAATGTGGCTCTAATGAACAAATCCACATCCCAATTTTGTCGATGCGGACCCTAACCCCCGCAATCGATTTACCGTGTTTTCGCCCACACCCCTCCATATATCAACACGAAACTTACACCATATATTTTAAATAGCTTATCTGACGTAACTTTTAAGTTCCATCCCAATCGGTAAAAATTTCCGGAGCTGATAAGTTTAAATATTGAATTTCCCCAAAAAATAAAGATTTCCAATTCGAAAGTTCTTAGAAAACAATTTTTTTTGGGCGGTGCCCACATTTTTTTTTAATTTTTGTAACTTATTTTTAATTTATAAATATCTTTAAATTTGTGATTTTTCGTTATTTTGTAGTTTGTATTTTTTTTTTCGTTACTAATATGTTTTTTTTTTAATCTGCAATTTTTTATAATTTTTGTAAATTTGTGACTTGTAATTTTTTTAACTTTTCAAATTTTTATTATTTCTTTATTTGATTTTTTTTTAATTTTTATATTTTGTGATTTTTCAATCTTTTTTATTTGTTTTTTAATTTTGATATTTTTGTAAATTTTTTAAACTTGGCAATTTTTGTAGCATATGTAATTTTTGTGATTTTTCTTATTTATTATTTTTGCTATTAAGTAAATTTTTGGAATTTTTGTGTTTATGAATTTTTCGTAATTTTATATATTTGTGATATTTGTAACTTTAATAATTTTTATTATTTATTTTTTATAATTTTTTGTTGCTTGTGTGGTTTTTAATTTTTTGAAGTGTTTTGTAATTTTTGGAAACTTGTTAATTTTGTTACTTTTCTAATTTTTACTATTTAGTAATATTTGGAATTTTAGATTTTTTTTAATTTTTAAAAATTTTTTGTTTTTGTATTTTTTCTAATTTTTATTATTTATTTTTATTTTTTCATACTCTGTGTGGCTTTTGTAGCTTTTATAGTTTTTATAATGTTTGTAATTTTTTTAATTTTTGGAAACTTGGTTTTTTGTACCTTTTTTTAATTTTTATTATTAATTCGTATTTTTTTTTGTTTTTTTTTAATTTTTGCATATTTTGTAGTTCTTGCTAATTGCTTTTATTTATTTGTATTTTACACTTTTTAATTTTATGATTTTTTGTAGTTTTTTAATTTTTATAGTTTTTCAGTTTTATAATTACTAGTTTTTGTAATTTTTATCTTTTTATAATTTTTGTAACGTGTCTAATTTTTTATTGTTGGTATTTATTTGTATTTTATTTTTGTAGTTTTTACATTTTTCGCCTTTTTTTAATTTTTATAACTTTTCTAATTTTGGTTATTTCTTTGTAATTTTTTTAGTTCTTGTAATTTGCGGTATTTTTATAATTTTGGAAATTTGTGATTTTTGTAACTATTTTAATTTTTATTTGTTGTAGCTTTTTTTGTGTATTTTTTGTAATTTTTTTAAACTTCGTAATTTTTGTAACTTTTCTAATTTTTTTATAATTTTTGTTTTTTTTTTTTGTAAACTTGCAAATTTTTTTTTATATTGTAACTTTTGTAATTTCTGTAGGTTATATAACTTTTTGCACTTTTTTATTTCAGAAGTTTTAATTTTCTTATTATAATTAATATATTTTTTTTTTAAACTTTATTTTACTTTTTGTATGTTTTGTTAATTTTTGAGTTTCTTTTAATTTTTGTATTATTATTTCACTAGTATTTGTACTTTTTGTATTTTCTATATTTTTTTTAGTTTTTGTGAAATTTTTTGTAATTTTTTAATATTTATACTTTTTTAAATTTTTTGTAGTTTTTATAAATTTGGTAATTTTTGCAAGTTTGTGCTTTTTGTAACTTTTCTAATTTTTGTTATTTAATTGCTTTTTTAATTTTCGTTTTTTTTTTGTATATGTTGTAATTTTTTATCTTTTCTTATTTATATTATTTTTGTAACTTTTTACTAACTTTTTTATTTAAATTTATTTGCATTTTTTTTTTGAAGTTTTTGATATAGGTTTTTATAATTTTTCTATCATTTCAATTTTTTTTAATTTTTTAGTTTGTGTTATTTTTGTAAAGTAGTTTTTTCTAAATTTGAGATTTTGCCATATATAGTTTATATACCTTTTTTAGAAATTTGTTATTTGTTGTAATGGATTATTTTTTTTAATTTCTTATATATTTTTTTATTATTTTTAATATTTTGATTTTCTAATATTTACAATTTTTGTATTTTTTTTCTAAGCTTTCAAATCCTTTCATACTTTTTGAGTTGACCCCCCTTAACTAAGCCCTTGTCTAATATCAAATTATAGCTACAGCTGGCAGGCCGTATCTTTTGTTATCAATCAACGATAGTAAAAGAAACAAAGCAGTCAAAACGTGTAGACGATTCGGGGAAACTTATCAATTTGTCATATGGATTAAGTAAATGATATCATATGCCATTATGAGTCTGTACATACTATATACCCAAAAAATTAGTATAACAAAAAAAAAAACAACTCTTATATATACAAACTAACGCGCTCAGTTTTTTGACCTACCTGCATAATTTTATCTAAACTATCTATAGTTGTTGTTGTCGATAAGTTCCCATTTCCGTATGGCACGATTATGAAGCAGTTGTTGTGAACGTGTCACCTCTTCGATAGCAACTGAAACGTAATGAACCAAATGATATTATAAACCGGTTGTGTCATCAAAATATGTTCGAAAAATTCTTCTTATCAAACCATTCGACGTATTTTCAATCGTGGCAATCAAATGCACAAAACAAACAAAAGATAAGGCCAGTTGTAGAGCAACCTCAACAGTTTGTAAAACACTTTTTTGGTATTACTTGGAACGACTATTTGACTCAGTAGTTATTTAAGCAGCCATTAAATAGATTAATTTTTAATATTTGCAGAATTTTTTGGCGTAAGTTGTCAGCACTCTAGCCAGGTTGACAAAAGACTGTATTTTTTAGATATTTTTAGATATCACTAAACTAGTCTACGTTAATTTACATACATTTGCTATCAATTGAGGCATTATAAATTTAATTGATTCGATATACAAAATGTGGAGGTCTCAACCGTAGAGAAATGACATCATTCCAGAGAAACGTCTCGCTGGCGCTGCATATAATGAAAGTTGGTCTCGAAATATTTGCAATTTGGTAGTGGCGTTTCAAAGAAAGGGTATATATTATATCTTAATCTAATGCCTTAGAGGCAACTGATTAAAAAGCGTGTGGTACATACCGACTATAATATACCCTACACTTATCTTCATTTGTAGTGCTCATATACTTTTTATGCTTATGAATTTTGCATGTTGAATAAGTCTTTATACCGATTGGTGATTTTTGGTAGATCTGTCAGAACTCCAAACTATCGAAACTCCCAACTTCTGAATGGGTTTTGTAAATTAAAAAGTCAGTAAGCTAATAAGATTGCCTATATTGTATAATAAGTCCGATAATAATTTGGGGATTTTTATTTTTAGGCAAATGAGGCTTACAATTTTTAATTTTTAGTTAGAACTATCGGATTTCAAAAATAAGAAAACTTTTTCATGGGCTTTTGTAAACTGAAAAGTCAGTTTATAAGATTTTCTATATTCTTATCACGATACCGCTTTTCTGTCAATAACGTTCCTAAACAGATATAGATACTGAATTGCCAGACTCTCAAATGCCCTGTATCCACCTATGTCGAAGCTCGACTACACTAATAGGCTCCGCTCCCCCGAACTGTCTTCTAGAATTTTTTCGTTAAATCATGACTACGATATTCATCGAGTTTTGCTTAATTTTTACTGAATAGACAGACTTTCAAATGCCCTATATCAATATGGATCGACGCTCGACTAAACTAAAGGGCTGCGCTCCCCGGAACTGTCTTTTAAAATTTGTTCAATAAATCAATACTATAATATTTGTCGCATTTTGCTTAATTTTTACTGAATTAACAGACTTTCAAATGTCCTATATCAATATGGATCGACGCTCGACTAAACTAAAGGGCTCCGCTCCCCGGAACTGTCTTTTAAAATTTGTTCAATAAATCAATACTATAATATTTGTCGCATTTTGCTTAATTTTTACTGAATTAACAGACTTTCAAGTGCCCTATATCAATATGGATCGACGCTCGACTAAACTAAAGGGCTCCGCTCCCCAGAACTGTCTTCTAGAATTTTCCAATAAATCATGACTATAATACTCATCGCCTAATTTTTACAGAATTGACAAACTTCCAAATGCCCTCCATCAAAATGGGTCGACGCTCGGCTAAACTAAAGGGCTCCGCTACCCGAACTGTGTTCTAGAATTTTCCAATAAATCATTACTGTAATATTCATCTCTTTTTACTTGATTTCCACTGGATTGCTAGACTATCAAATGCCTTATACCAACATGGGTCGACGCTAGACTAGAGGGCTCCGCTCCCCTGAACTGTTTTCTAGAATTTTATCAATAAATCATGACTATAATATTCGTCGCAGACTGGCAAATGCCCTATATCAAAATGGGTCGAAGCTCGATCAAACTAAAGGGCTTCGCTATCTGCACGCTTTGCAGTAACTCCCGAACAGTTTTCAAAATTTTTTTAGATAAATCATTGACTGACTATAACATACGAGGTGTGTTCAAAAAATAATGTGACTTTTCAAATTTCGCGGGCAACGTATTTTCGATTATCGATTTTTTTTGTTTTGATGTGTTGGTACACTCTTATTTTTTGAACACACCTCGTATAGCTCCCATAGGAACGATCTGTCAAAATCACGTTTTTGGTTCAAAATTCTTTTTTCTTTGTTTATGAAGGTATCGTAACCTAATTTGGCCTTGGAATGTTTTTACAGATGTCCAGCACTGATCAGCCAAAAAAACCAGTTTGGTGCAAATTTCTTTCTGTTATATCGTAACTAATTTGGCTTTTGGGAGTTTTTTAGAGCTTCGAATCATTGTACCAAATTTGATAAAAATGGGTTGATTATGTTATATCTTATAGCTCCCATAGAACAGATCGGTAAAAAAATCGTTTTTCGGATATTTTATTTTTTTATATATATGTATATTTATTATTTTTTGGATATCATAGCCAAATCTGACTATCGGCAGTTTGTTAAAGTTTCTAATCACCGAATCGAACCGAAATCGTTTGACTATATCATATAGCGCTTATAACGCTGATCGTTAAAAAAAAGATTTTTGGTGCAAAATTCAATGGTTTTTGTTTGTTTTAGAATATATCGTATTCAAATAAAATATCTTTTGGAGTTCTTAGGCAAAATATTGAATTTGATTCCAATGTGGAGGTACAGGGTATCCCAAAGTCGTCTACGCCCAACTTTAACGCCCGCTATCTTTCATTATAACTATATTATACAATATATAAAATTTTTCCTTTCTTCAAGGCCATTCTCTCAAAACAACAGACACAAATTGTTGATGCGCATTATCAGAAAAATTTATAATATCTGTCCCCTACTCCCTGTAGTCGTATTTCGCGGTTTGTTCCCAGACTATATAAATATTTTTAGTCGTTTTTTAAATAAAAGAAACCAGCGACCAGAATTTCACTTAATCCCAAGCTAAAGCACATCCAATTACCCTTCAGTTCCCACGACTTTGGAACAACTAAAACCCCCAAGAATCAACTCATATTATTTTGACAACAGCTGCCAAAACATAAAACTTCAGAGCTTCGACTTGAAACTAAAGAGCCACGAAAAGAACTTTAATGACATGCATAAATACGGCCCACATCTTGATAAATTGATAAAACTTACAAATTATGGTCCGATAAAACCGGCAACAGCTACATCTGGCCAATTAAATTATATATTATTATGCACGTTTATAACAAGTTGTGATTTTATGAATGAGTGCTACGGCCAAAGGGCCCTTGGAACTAATTTCAAGGGCATCCGAGACCAAGATGCAACATTGGCAGCTGATTGGCAGCCAACTGGCCTAACTGGTTTGACTGGACGGGAAGAAGATGACTTGCTGCGTTTAATGGAGCAAGTCTCGGATAGGTGTCAAAGCCCCGCCGCTGACTCATTGGTAGTTAGTGGTGGCACACGGCGCCAAGGTCAATTTGCATCTAGACTGACAAATTGAGTTAATTTGAATGCGGGTATTTGGAGCACGACAAAGATATCGGTGGGTCTTTTCATAAGAGGAAGTGAATGGTATAAATATGCTATTTAATGAACTATTGACTTATATGGATGACAGACCTACTTGACCAAAAATTCTTATCAGTTGAATAAATGGTGAATATTACTTTAATTTATGTAACAAATTAACCTTAACATAAATATTTTAATATAAGCAGGCACGAGGCAACTTTAAAAATATGAACTATTTTTAAGCAAAGAACTGGAACTTAGCTAAAAATAGTGAAGAAAAAATAGCTAACAAACAAAATTTTAATTAAACTGATGTTAATTTAAAACAACAACTAACAACCCCAGAACTTTTTTGAAGATTCTGTTGAGTCTAGCTTACACTGAGAATTTCGTAATTTGTCCTTTTAGTTATACATATTCCAAAAGAATTTTGCTACACATTTTATTTTTGCTTTTAGGCCAGTACGCAGCACTGAAAAAAGTAAAAAAAAAAAGGTGCCAGCTTTAAGTTGCAAATAGTTTGGACTTTTTACGCTAGATGACGCCGGAAATTTACGTTAAATAGCCACATCAGTAAAAATAATGCCGCCCAAACAAAAATTTTAAGTTCTTTGCTTCCAAAACTAATTCTGTGCATCGTTTGTTAGAAAACAGTGATGCCCATATTTTCCGCAGTTTGCACTAGCAATTTACTCAAGATGGCTCAACCAGTAAAAACCACTATTTCATTTTAAAGCCTTAAAGTAAACAGTTTGACTTTGACTTATTTATTCGCAGCGCTTTTAAGCAAACAGTGACGGCAAATTTGGCGTTAGATGGCGCCTGCAGTAAACACAGCTATTTCGTTTTAAATACTCTTTGACACTATCGTATTTTGTTTCAGCAGCGTTTGTTTGCAAACAGTGATGCTTATTTGTTCAGCAATATGTCGCTAGATGGCGTAAGCAATTTACTATAGATGGCGCAAGCTGTAACAAAAGCTGTTTGGTTTAACATTATTATTATTAAACATTATGCTAATGTGCTTTTATAAAGGCCAGTGTTTATCTTTAAAAAAGTTAAATTTATCCAAATTTTCTTGTGCCAATCAGCAGATTTTGTTCACAAAAAGGCAAACTTTTAGAACCGCTTAATAAATGAAATACAAACTGTAAATTCCATTATTTTTTGTAAATAATGGTGATTTATGTTGCTATTCATATAGGGTGGGCCATCCTATATATTGTATGAAAAGATAAGGCGACAAGAGGATTTTAATATGCAGAGCAGATTGTAAAAGATTTTGATGACACGTACCTAATTTAAGCAAATTAATATGACACTACGACACCAGCTGTTCCTTCAACGCTTTTATAAGACCAATTTTCTTATATTTTAAAATAGATGCGTAATTAGGCTTACTTCTAAAAATAAGTTGCTAAGTTTTGTTTGTCGGCAGCAAAGCAGAACAGTTGTTGCCACTACTGGCGCCATCATACTTTAGTTGCTAGCGCCATCTTGCGTAAATTTTGTATTTTTTCAACAACAGGCAGCACTGTTTCTGCGCAACACTTTTTTACAATTTTGTTTTTAAATTTTATTTTGGTAAACAAAATTTTAAAGCCTGTATGATTATTTATCTCTTTGGCGCGAATAAAGAATTAATTTTTTTATGTATCGTCATTTTTGTTTAAAAATAATAGTTAAGAAATTTAAAAAAAATCGATTTCCTCAACATGTTTTCGTAATTTCCGTAGTAAATTGGCACACAGAGCCCGAAAATTAGGTTAAAAAATATTTTTAGGAAACGGATTTCGAGATATTTCGACAAAAAAGTATTTTTAATTAAAAGCAAATATTTCTGGTTGTGATAAAAGGATTTTGATAATTTTAGGTAATCAACGACGTTATTTTGGCCGATCGGTCCTATGGAAGCTATATGAAAAAATCAACCGTTTTTGATGAATGTTGAGAAATCAAAATAAATTTTTAATGCCAAATTAGGTTAAAAAAAGTTTCTTTACTCAAAAGCAAATATCTCTGGTTTGATTCAAAGGATTTTGATAATTTTTTGTAATCAAAGACATTATTTTGGCCGATCGGTACTATATGTTAGGTGCCATACGAAATAGTCAACCAATTTTAAAAAAAGCTTGAGCAATTTAAATAACTTTTGAATGCCAATTTTGGTTACGAAATCCTTATAAACAAACGAATTATTTAAAACTTTTGGTTTTTAAAACACAAAAATTCTTGTTATTAACACATTTTTATAGTAATCGATCAAACTTTACAAGTCCAGAAAAAACTTTATGGAACTTTTTATTTTACATTTTTTAATTAACGTTTGAAATACAATTTTTTTCAAAACTAAAAAAAAAAAGGAAAATTGTATATGAACGCACTAATAGCGTCCAAGCCGTAAATTTGACAAAAATATTTGTCATGCATAATCGATATGCATTCATCTACTCAATGGTTTTTTCAAAATATCTCGAAATCTTTTGGAAATTTTTGGACTGCATTACGGCAATAAGTAAATCATGTGTAGGATACCAAAATCTTTTAAAATTTAGATTTAGATTTAAAGTTAGTGTAATCGATTGTTGAAATATAATTTAGCATTGTTCCAATACTCACGTTCGATTTAAATTTATCGATGAGATGTGTGAGAAACTAATTTTATTTTTGGGTTTACTCTCAAATATAAGTTTTGCTGGATCAGTGACTAAAGAAGTGTAGGAATCGATTAACAAGAGCGATTATTTACATTTTACATAGAAATAATAAGCTCATATAAATAAATAGTTCTGAACATATTTTTGAACGTTGGTTGAGTAATAAATGGGTATATTGAGAATTTTAATAAATCCTTAAGTTCGGATTTTATTTATTTTCTAGAGTCCTTTATATATAATATTAATATACAATGGTATTTATTTCGTCTACCATTTATTATTTACTAGCTCCCTCTAGCGGAAAAGTTTGTGCTCGGTGATATATTTTTTTTTGCCTGGAAGTTTGACAAAGTTTTTTTTTCAATAAAATTTGCTTTAATATATTACTTTTAATATTAAATATGCGCAGAATTTTACACATTTTTTTAAAGGAAACACTTTTTTAACTATTTGTTTTTTGTTTAAAAATGGAAAAAATTCAATTATTGGAATCCCGCGTCCGGCGAGCTCTTAGCTGCTCCCGTTCATACCCTCTCGAAAACCCAGAACTCATTCAAAGCCTATTTAAAAACCTAATAATAGTGCTTTTGCAATTTTGATAAGAATACTGGTTATTCGTATTTTTTGCTTCCTGGTCCCGCACACAACTCCAATCAGTCAAATTTTTGACTACATCACCTCTAACCCTCCTTATTTCTATTTAGCATTTTATACTCTTTCATTTTCTGACAAAATTTTTGATAGCATTAAAAAAAACTTTTGAAACAACTTTTCTTTTTGGCCGCTTACCCGATTTCCTCTGGAAACTTCAAACAGTTTTTTATCAATTGCAGCTATCTCAAGTTTTTCTCTTTTCTTTTTTTTTGTGTAAAATTTCTTTAATTGCCGCTAATTTTTTGCGAGATTTTTTTTTGTTGTTATTGGACTGCGGCCAGGGATTAGTGGATTAGTGGCTCTACCTAATCACAGCACTTTAAACAATTGCCAAATGCAATCTTCATTATGTTTATCTATTGCCTGGTTAATGTCTGCAATTTGAAGGCGGCTTTTCATATGGACCGCAACCATTCCCCAACTCCAAGTCACTGAGATCCCGAAGTATTCCGGACTGGCGGCAGTTGCTGGTTTGCATTTTAATGCTGCTGATTTGTCAGACTGCTCTTGGCATAACCCAGCGGACAGAAATGGAGAAGCTGCGCTAAGATGAATGATTGATCGTTGGGTAGTGTTGGAAAAGGTGACTAAGTGTAATGACATAATACGGAATAATATATCTATGCAATTTCTAGGAGGTAATCAGTTGTACCATTTGTACTATATTTATGAAGTTTTCTTATCTGAAAGATTAAAAAAAAAAATAATTAAAAAAAAAAAACTGGGGTCTCATAAAGAAGATTCGAATAATTTCAGTTTATTATTGTTATTTCGATATTTTAACATAAAGATCGAATTCTTCGACTTTCTTTTAACTCTAGGAAATAATCAATCTTTTTCTTCTTTCTATATTCATGAGTTTTTCTAATCTGAAAGATTGGGGAAAAATAAAAATAAAAAAATTTGGATTTCATAAAGATGTTTAGAAAAATTTTAGTTTATTATGTTATTATATTTATATTTTATCATAAAGATCAAAACAAATCTTCGACTTTCGTTTAGTGTTATCGATGGTTTGTTTTCTAGGTATATTTCCGATTTTTACCATGCCAAGTATGAAAAAGATCTATAACGTTTAAATTTTTGGTTTAAGGAAAAAAACCTCCATTGTTATGAAAAGACTTGGACGATGTTTTTTTATTTAGAATATCCGATTGTCGCCATTTTATCATCATTATTAGTGTAACCAACTCAATTTTGAGCGAAAATAGGAAATTTTCTTTAAAAAGTTCTAAAATCCTGAACGTAACGGGCCATTTTTTTTTAAGAATAAAACTTTATTATTCAATACAATAATTGAGTCTATATTTCTGTTGGTTTTTGTTTAAAATCGTATTTATCTTGTGATGATATTTGCTTAAGCACTAGAGATGTTCGATACCGAAAAAAAATCTAATCGCAGAAGTGAGAATTCCAAAAAAAAAACAATATCAATTCTATTCACCCAAAAAATAAATTGATATCCACCGTATCGGTATCGACTTTTTGACCATCATAAAGGGACTTTTTGCAAAATAAATTTCTAGCGCCAAATGTAAAATATTTGGTATCGAGAACTAAATGGCGGCTTTCGAATATTCAGAATCGACTTTGATATTCTTTATATTCTCAATTTCGGATCGGTATCGCGCATCTCTAGTTCTTGGTGGTTCACCACTTGATTGATGTTTTTAGTCTGAATTCCAAGTTACTAAGAATTCTCTGCAAGACTTTTACTAAATTACAATAAAAAACGATAAAAGAACTTTTTGCAAAATACCATTAATTTATTTTGCAAAAAGTTCTTTTAAAAGTAAAAATAAATTGATCTCGATACTAAGCAACTGCTCTCGAGTCGAGGATTAATCGAGAATTAAATATCGGTATCGAATATTCAGTATCGATATCGTTATTCTTGATATTCTCAATATCAGATCGGCGTCGTGCATTCCTATTAAGCGCCAGGAGACTGAGACGTTGCTTTCAGAGCCCGTCTATGTCTCGATTTTTCCGGGCCAATTGGCCACACTGATTTTATACAACAATTTTTTTAATGATATGACAAAATGTATTTCATTTACTCCATCGACATAAATCGACATTTAGAGATATAGATCCAAAGTGTTTTATTTGCCTACAACAATTTGATGTAGTTTTTCTTAAGTTTTTTTATATTTTTACAATCATTTATCATTTAGATGGATATAGAAACATTGATTAATTTTAATTGACTTCATGGAAATCGTTATTTTAAAAAACCAAAAATTCTTGATGTCGTTATAAGCTACATCACTTTTTCCCATCGATCTAATTGAATATATAAGGTAATGATCAAAATTCTTTGATTTTCCAAATTAAAATATTTTGGATTAATTCAAAGAAATTATGACAATTTAACAGGCCCATTTTGTTCATCTCATAGATAATGTGATATATTCAAGGTGGGCAAAATAAATCGTATATTCCTCCGTTTCTCATATAACATGATTTAAAATACTTCCGCAATCTACTTTATAAGTGCAACTATGGTATATTTAAATAAGGTGGCAAAAATATGTTCAATTACATCGATTACTTAAACCGTCAACTATAGAGATATAACGACTCTTCTTTATTCGCGTGATTCCTTTTAATTGGATTTCATATTACTACATCAAAAAACGAGTTTACTATCCCAATATTTTTATATGTCTTCAGTTCTCTTGAGTGACTGCTATCATCAAAAACACATTCATCGATTTATTACTTTTTAACGCCACTTTTCATCGTTTTTTGGTCAGTTGGGTAATATCGATGATGTGGTATATTTTTTTATTTTGCCGATTTTGCAGTTTTTGGCCATTTTTAATCGTTTCTGTGACTTATGCTGGTGGCTAATTTGCTTGGCATCTTGGCATTCTGACGGCTTCATTATGTAATAGAGTCAGCTATTTAAAATTCCAGTTCCAAGTATTTCGCACACTTCTAACTGCATTCAACTGCCCGTAGACAACCAAATTATCCAGCTGGGGTGAAGATGTCATCTGCAAAGGCGGGTATTTTTTTCGTAGGGTTTTTGTATATATAATACACTATGGATAGTGAGTACATGTGGCTTGGGGTCTTCAGAAAAAAATTAAAACATAATGCGAATCTGTCTGACTTAGTTTCCGTGTCTTTGTAAATTTATCATTCCGCTTACTTGTCTTTTATAACTATGTTTTTAAATGAAGTTATTAAATATGAAATAATTGTATCTTTATGACTTGCTTCGCTTTCTTCTCGATTGTGTTGCTCAAGTGATTATAATCGACAACTTGTCGATATTCAAGCTAGAAAGGACTGGCAGTTTGATCAATTTTAAATATCGATCAGGTTTAAAGTATTTTATTATACAAACATAATTGATAAATGATAAATTTAATTGATTAGGCATTGGAAAAAAGAAAAACTTTTCAACTGATAAGCAAAAATATTAATAGTGACCAGATACCTCATCGATATTTTTATTATCGATTATTTTTCTATATTGCTTATAAAGTGTCTCTTGAACAATTTTTTTTTAAATCAGAAAGGGGATCATTGGAAAACGGAAACGAATCGTCCTCAAATTTTGAGGAGTATCCAAACCCGATTTACCTAATTTCAAAAATATTTGGCTCGAAATGTTCGAAAAATAATTTTCTTTACTTAATCTGTACATTTCATAAATTACAGTAAATATGAATGTATGCCAATTTAAATTTTGAGATATTGAAGGTGCCCAAAAACATGTTTTTGGGCAAAAAATCTCGAAAACGGTGTTTAAGAAAAAAAAGTTCGTCATTTTTGTATCTCGGACCTAAATTTCCCATAAAAAAAAATTTTTTTACGAAGGGGAATTTTTTGTATAAACTAGATTAATCAAACATGCATTAAAATAGTTAAAAAAATATAATTTTAATAGGTAATTCGAAAGAACAATCGATAGTATTCGATTGTTACCAACGATATTTTTGCAGCTCTAGTTATTAGAGATAATATCGACTTTCGAAAATATGGATGTGTTCTTGCCTAAAATGTTGTTTTTTTTGTGAAATCATTCATAATTGCATGCAATGACCCCTCACACAATGCAATCGATTGTGCAACCTGCTCGATAAATAGCCATGAGCCTAATGAGCTATCTAAACCATTTTCGATTTTTGTTATCAGCGTATTATATTAGAGTAATTTAACAATAAAAATTTTGTGGAAAAAAATTCCATTAAAAGTGGAAACTTTATTCAAATATTTGTACAAAAAGCTTTAAAAAAATTCATTTATGTATTTTCCAAACAAAATCAAATCGTAAAAAAATATCAAGCTAAATATAAAAAGAATATGTTAATATTTTGAATTTATTTCAAAATATTTTCTATGGTTACTTACAAATTATTCCTTAACATTTAAAGCTCTGACTAAATTAGAAACAACGATATATCGATATACTGTTTCGATGTTTTTGCAGCGCCAGAGCTGGCTCTCACAGAAAACCTTCAACACACTATAAAATCGCTTCAATATTAAGAACTTCTTAAGAGTTAGTTTTTATCATTATAGTGTATCTCAAAGTCGTTACATACCGACCATTGAAGCGTACTTATTTTTTGCTGACTTCGTGGCATTCAACTTGCTGGCATTTTTTTCCATTTGCTGCATTTTGCTGCTGTTTGTTTTTCGATTTTGTCGCAGCTTTTGGTATTTGCTTTGCATATTTGTCAGCTTCTTTGGAAGATATATGCATAAGATATACACACACACATATAAAGGCATATATACTGACTGGTACATATGTATATAACAAGTATATATGTATATGTTGGCCCACAAATATGCAAATGCAATGCAGCACAAACGATCAGCTGTAAAGTAACTTGCTTCAGTTGTTTGGGTTAGCAGCTGCTTGAAATTGTTTATCTCTTGGATTGAAAATACTTCAATTTTAAGTTTTTTTTATAAGTAGGGGAATTCTATGAAGCTGTAGAGCGATAAAATTAATAGAAGACACAGTGTTCTAAAATGGCTGTGAGAAAGTGAGTCAACAGAATTTCTTCTTAGGTATTTTGCACGAGTTCTATGAGATGCTCTTAAATTAAAGAGAGATTAGAAGGCTACGGCTCAGTTGGCTTGGTTCTAAACTATTTTTGTTCCCTAGAATTAATTCTAAGGTACAATATTAAAAATAAAATAATAATAATAATAAAGAGAGATTGTTAGATTTCAACTTTTTAATTAAAAACAAATTAAATGCATGCTCGGGGCCTATAAATGTGTACCAATTATATGAATTAGTCTGTATACAAGACTTTATTTTGATTAATTTACTAAGGGTAGCTGCCCCCTGCGTGCTTCGCAAGCCAACCCGTATATGGGCTGTTTTATTTAATTTATATAATCCAGACTATTATCTACCCTTTCACAACATTCATCCCAATGCATGCTTCAGTTGATCTTATCCGACTTTAAAATACCCTTATATACCCTTTTACAATGGAGGCCACTGCCCGGATTCTCAACTGGAATAGGAACTTTTACAATCAATCGTTTAATGCCGTTCTATTATTATATCCCAATGACTTAATTATCATAAATGATTGCCGAGGTGATATGAATCATAACTCTGATCGAAGGAGGAGCTGAACAAGATAGAAAAAAATGATTTTTTGAAGTGCTTCGAAGATTGGAAAAACCTTTGGCACAAGTGTATAATAGTATCTCGTGGGGATTACTTTAAAGGGGACAAAAAAGAATCATAGCTACCTATTTAGTTACAAAATGTATCTTATAGAATTATGGTTTGTATTGAGGTATATAAAATCTTTTCCCATAGAAAAGGTGCTAGAATTTCAGTTCTTAAAGTTCTTTTGAACAACTAAAATAGAAATTAAATTTTTGAACATATCTTCAGGAAGATAACAAGGGCTGCAAATTAAAAAATTTTTTTGGAACGTATTTTTGCATGTTTCAGCGTATATAGTATATTGCTCGGGTTCCGGTTCACGCACCGGCTTAGAGTTCTCTAAAACATTTTAAAACTATTTATTATTATATGAGGCTCTTCGCCATGTGTCTTCTATGCATCATTCCAATAAACTTTACCAATAAAACTAGAGGCCTAGAAAATTTGGAGTTTGCAACTTTTTCGAAATAGGAATTGTCTGAAATATTTAAACATCAAGCTTGATATTGCTTTCGAAAGAAAACACTTTATATTTTTTCTAGCCAAATGTATATGAGTGGGCTTTTGGGGCCGAAGAATTCATTTTGACCTTTATTTGTTTTAAGTGCCGCTAGAGGGCGCTTTGTATTTTTAGGATTTTATCCTACTTTATATTTTCTCTAGCCAAATGTATGTCAGTGGACTTTTGGGGCCGAAGAACCCATACTTGATATTTGTTTGTTTTAAATGCCGCCAGGGGGCGCTTTTGTATTTTGAAGGATTTTATGCTACTTTATATTTTCTCTCGCCATAAGTATATGGGTGACCGTTTGGGGCTGAAAAACCAATTTTGTAACATTTATTTGCTTTAAGTGCCGACTGAGGGCGCTTTTGTAATTTTTAGGATTTTTATCATCTTTTTGTTTAATATAGAAGAAATGTTGCGAAATTTTTGACTATTGCATATTTAACTTTATCATAATGCAATCTAAAATTTTAAGATTTTCAAAAATGTGCAGCTTAAAAATTTGGATCGTCGGGGGCTAAGGGCGTTCTGACTTACAACATATGAATATTTTATTTAAATTAAGAGAAGCTCCCCTGGATTTGGGCAAAAACAAGGCAAAGTTTTGATAATTATACTTCTTTTTTATGAAAGAATTGAAAAAAGTTAAAAAATTGAGGTAATTCGAAATGGCGGCTGCAAAATAGTCACTTTTGTGGGTTCGTCGTCGAACTGCAATTCTGCCGCCTCTTATAGTGGACTGAAATCAAAAATTTTTGTTATTACTTGAAAATAATGAAATTTCCTACGGCTGGAACTAGAATAATAAATATTTACGCAAAATATATTGAATAATGAACATTTGAATTATGAAATTCAATTTTTTGCTACTTTTTTTCATTTTAACCAAAATATAAATAAATAAATTTTTATATAGGTGTGTTCGAGATTCTGCCATTTGAAAAATATTCGTCGTATCGGAAAGTTCTTTTACACACATATTCTAGAAATATATAAATGTGGCTTTTATTTTTTGCAAGAAAATCGAATTTTTGGTCTAAATCCATTTTTTTATTCTCTCAATAAACAATGCCTATGTATTTTTGATAATTTTTTTACAATTTCAAGTTGGGATATATGCATAAAATGCAGAGGAAAAATATTTAATTGATTTCAATAATGGAAAGTCCACAAAGGCGAATTTGGAAAAGAGTTTAGAAATTGAAGTTTAGGCAATTTTTAGTGGCTTTCTAATATCGCCATCATAACTTTTTCTTGATTCTTTTTAAAACCCTATATATTTTTTTAAATTTTGAGTAGATTAGTAGATGGCCTTATGCTCTTATGATCACGGAACTTTTCCACAACAGGAAATTTAGATCTCTTCTCCCTAGTCGGGACACTTGGGATGATGGCAGCCCCTGTGGAAACCCCCGATGGCAACAACGGTTCACGGATGGGTCCAAAACTGAGCAGGGTGTAGGTGTTGGAATCGTTGGACCCAACACCAGAATCTCTACCGCAATGGGCATCTGGCCCAGCGTCTTTCAAGAGGAGATTCATGCCATAGAGATCTGCGTCCTTAATATTCTTCTCAAGGGAAGTAGGGGCGCAAACATATGCATTTTTTCAGATAGCCAAGCTGCCATTAGCGCATTGTCTTCCTGAAGCATCTCCTCCCGGATGGTTAAAGAATGCTTTAACTACCTCCAAACCCTGTCCGCCCGGAACAAAGTCGTGCTATGTTGGGTGCCTGGACATTCGGGAGTGGATAGTAACGCGATCGCTGACGATCTAGCACGACAGGGTGCCTCCACCCAGACTACATCTCCTACGCCGTTTTGTGGTATTGGTTGGTCCACGATCAAAGCCATGATTAACAAATGGGCCTCAGGAGAACATAGGAGATACTGGTTCTCCCTTCCGGTGCTTCGTCGAGCAAAAGTGCTTGTCAAATCTCTGGATATGATCAAGACAAAAGGTCTTGGCAGAGCGGACCTAAAGCTCCTGGTAGCTTACCTATCTGGCCACCACACTGTTAGATATCATCTACAGAAAATTGGCCTATCGGACTCTTCAGAGTGCAGGCTCTGTCTAGAAGACGATGAAACTACCAGGCATATTCTTTGTGACTGCCCAGCGTTGACATGGGACAGACTCTGTCACATGGGAAAGGAACGGATTAGTCCCTTTCAACTCAGATCAACACCAACAAAAGATCTACTTCTATTCATGAGGAAAGCGGAAAGTCTTTTGTTTTAACCTTAGGGTATGGTACAAAAGACTTTTTGGTCGCAGTGCCCCACCTCTCCGTGAGGTACCCTTTTCGGAAAAAAAAAATAAAAGTAGATGGCCCAGTGATGTAATTAAAGATTTTGTAGAATTTTATAGTAAGTATTTCAAAATATTAGAGTAGGTTCGGCTTGGGCTCCGTTCCGCACTGTAAAATAAGCTAAACACCAACTTTTTCCCAACATATTATGAAAAGCTTTCCAAAGCTTCCAAAACTAAAATATCCGTAATATAAGATTAACATACACAAAAACAAAAATTTTTTTTAAATCTCTTTTTTTACCTCGTAAACAAATGTAAATCAAAGATTAATTTCATTACCATAATTTAAATTTTATTATTAAATAAATTTTATAAATTAGCCCTTTTCCTGCTGTAAATTGGTTTAATAAACAATACATAAATATGCTCGTTAAAGTTATATAAAAAAACGGTTCACTATAAATATATAAAAGCATTTAATATTTATACAATAACATAATTTTTTTTATGTTTATAATAAAAGCTTCAATTTAAACGCTCAGTATAACTGCAATTCAAATCGATCAAAAACCTTATCATAAATAAATTTCAATTTAACTTTTTTGAATATCTACGATAAAATCTTTTATTTTGATGCAATTTTAGGATATAAATGATTTTAAAGCCGGTTTATTCTGAAATTGGAGAATTTATTTTTGCTTCCAGCTTGCATATATTTTTTGCACTCTTTTACAGCAAATATTTTGCCAATTTGTTTAAAACATAAATATTCAATGGCCATCAAATAAAAACTAATGGCCTCAAAACCTCTTTCCGTCGATAGATAGTTCAGTCTAATAAAAATACATACGTTTATATTCTATTCTATATAATTTAATTTGCATTGAAAAGTAATTTTCATTTATCATGTTTTTCATGCAAAATGAAATTAAATTTAATGAAATATTTTATTTGTAAACAAAAATAGAGACCGA
Organism: Chymomyza amoena; assembly: GCA_037043745.1. Classification (NCBI taxonomy): domain Eukaryota; kingdom Metazoa; phylum Arthropoda; class Insecta; order Diptera; family Drosophilidae; genus Chymomyza; species Chymomyza amoena. The sequence continues at coordinate 95,542 of JBAMAX010000087.1, forward strand.
AATATAGAAAGGAAGCAACTAAACAAAAAAAAAAAAAAATAAACCCAGTAAAGCAAACAAAATGAATTAAAATAAATGTCAATTGACATTTGAACGGCCTGTCAAAGGGCGTCCGGCAGCTTGGAAAAATAAAAATGAAAATGAAAAAGAACATTAAATAAATATGTAAAAACAGACAGATACATTTATAGACAGGGATGTAGATATACGTATATATATATGTATACAAGTATAGATAGATACACATACATTCAAAAGACACGTACATAACAAGTAAGGGCAAACGAAAAATGTGCAAAATGTGTAAACAAAACTAAAAGTGCAGCAAAGTGACCACAAGTTAGAAACTTTAGTTGGAACACCGACTGGGTGATACACTATGCGCAAGAAAGTGAATACTGGTCTGTTAAATTTCTCGAGATTGGCTTAATTTCGCGAATATTAATTCTCTAAGCGCATGTGTAAACAAACAAATTTCGAATAATTTATTCGATTTGGTTTTGAAATCACTTGTTTGGTGCTTTCAATTTAACCAAAACGAATTTTTTTTTTGGTTTGAGTCCTACTACTTTATTGAAAGTGAAACTAAATCGATGTCTTAACCTAAAATAGTTTTGAAAATAATCTTTGATATTCTTAATCTTCTCTTTCCTTTCTGCCGATTTCAATTTAGATAATTTAATAATAACTATTTGTAACTATTTTTATACCCTGTACCGTATGGTACAAAGGGTATATTAAGTTTGTGCAAGCCGAAAATGTATGTAACATATAGAAGGAGACGTCGGAGACACCCCAAAGTTACTTAAAATATGATCAGGGTGAATAGAGAAGTCGATATACCCATGTCCGTCTGTCCGTCCGTCCGTCTGCCCGTTTGAACGCCTAGATCTCAGAGATGGTAAGAGCTAGAGTTACCAAACTTTCACATTAGATCTCATGTTATTCCATAGGAGGCAAGTTTATTTTATTTTTTTGATATCGGGGATAAATTATATAGCTCCCATGTAGGTGTTTGAGACGACCTCGACAAAAAAAAAAGTTTTAGATGAATAATTCGTTTGTTTATATAGATATCGTAACCAAATTTGGTATTCGAAATTATTTATAGTTCCCAAGCACTGTACCAAATTTGATCAAAATCGGTTGACTATATCATATAGCTCCCATAGGACCGATCGGCCAAAATAACTTTTTAAAGAAAAATTCGCTATATTTCGTTTTTTAATAAAGATATCGTAACCAGATTTGGCGTTTGGAAATTTTTTAAACCACTTAAGCAATGTGCCAAATTTGAACATCGGTTAACTATATCATATAGCTCCCATACGGCCTATCTTCCAAAAAATCGACTTTTGAAAAAAATTTGTTGTGTTTCGTTTGTTTGTTAAGATATTGGGACCAAATTCGACATTCGTGAGTATTTTATAGTTCCTAAGCACTGTACTAAATTTAATCCAAATCGTTTGACTAGATCATATAGCTCCCATAGGACCAATCGGTCCAAAAACACGTTTTTATACAAAATTCGATGTGTTTTGTTTGTTTGTGAAGATATTTGAAATAAATTCGGCATTCATATCTTTTTTAAGGTATTTAAGCACTGTGTCAAATTTTATTGAAATCGGTTGACTATATCATATAGCTCCCATAGGAACGATTGGTCAAAAAAAAAATATGTTGCTAAAAATTCTTCTGTTTTTGGTTTTTGTGAAGGAACCGGATTTTATTGCATGCTAGTGGTACAGGGTATATATATAAAAATATTCGCCTACAAAATAAATTAGAGTTTTTCATTCAGGAAAAATTAGGAATTATGTATTCTATAAAGTATGACAAAAATTTATTTAAATTTTTAACATCTTTAGACAAAAAAATTAGTTTTTGCATTAAAAAAAAAACAATAAAAAATTTTTGTGTTTTAAATAATCTTTGATATTTTTGGTTTCTCTTTTGCCGATTTCAAGTTAGATATTTTAGTAATAATTATTTGTAACTATTTTTTTAATCCAACCAAAAAGGGTGATAAAAATATTTAAATGTTTAAAAAATATCAAAATATTTACCTACAATATAAATAAGTTTTTTTCATAATAAAATCTGAAGTATGCATTCTATTAAATATATTAAAAATTAATTAAAATTCTTTAAACAAAAAATTTGTTTTTACACTTATTTATTTATTTTTTTTAAACCTACATTTATTATTATTTTTGTATAAATATGTAATAAATTTACTTATTGTCGAATAACAGAAAGATTGTTAATAAAATATGAAAAAAAAATATTTTTTAAAAAATTATTAAAAAAAAATTCGAATTTTTTTATGAAATATTGTTCCACAAAATAGTTTCGATTCATATTCACACCAAATAATGAGAGTTTAAAAACACGTCACAGCAAAAATATTGAATATGTCAAGGAACATACTTAAAAAAGTTAAATTTCTTTTTTTTTCAATAAAATCTGCTCGTTAAAAAAAATTAAATACATTTTTTTAAGTAGCTCATTGTCAACAAAAATATTCAGTAATTTAGTCAAAGTTATTAAAAAAGGAAAAATATGTTTTTTAGATAGCATACGTTCACATACGTTTAAAAATAAAAATCTGATTGACATATTCAAGAAACATACTTAAAAAAAAAATTGGAATACTTCATATTAAAAAAATTTTAATAATATTTATTTCTTTCTAAGAAAATTTGCTGCTTAAAAAAATTCAAAATATTTTCTAATAGTCTTTAGGTTAAAAAAAATGTTTCAAAATATTCACTAATTCAGTCAATAAAAATAAAAACACATTTTTTAAATTAAGACGCAACGCATTAAATGACATTTTACGAAACAAATTTTTTTCTCCTATACCTCGAACTGCATTATTAGTTTTCAAAAATCGCTGAGGTCATCTTAAAGTATTTTTTTAGCTAGATCCTTTAGGGGATATGAGCATTATCATTTTAGCGTGATGTTACGTTTTTAAAATAAATTATAATAAAATATGGTTGCAGCTACATTTCAAAAAGAGTTTTTTAATACTTATGCAGCAAATTATTGGTACTATATTTAGTAAAAAAATCGCTTATACCGCTTAAGAGACTTACATTAGACTACATTTGGCGTTACGTTACAAAAATATTAATGTGTTTTGACTTGAATTAAAAAATATCAATATTCTGGGCAATGTGCAAGCTTTTTGATATCCCAATTTTTAGTTTGTCGTATTTAAAATTATGATACTTAATTTAGCAATTTATTAAGTTAAAAAATCTTTGTTAGTTTTTTTATTCGCGTTATGTTACATTTGCTTACATGGCTTAACGGTTCTCAAATTTCAATTAATTTTGTCTTACACATTAATGACTTTAATTAAAATATTTCACTTTCGCAGAAATTATAATATTAAAAACCTTCTCCTGGTTTTTTAATAAATTTAATATATAGCGTGACGTTACTTAAATTTTCATACAACGTTTTCACTAAATAACTGTTAATAACTTTATTTTTTATTTATCCTGGTTTTTTATTAGCTTCATTATTTAGCGTGACGTTACCTAACTTTTCATACAAAATTTTCCCAAAATTACATTTAATATATTTAATGAATATGTTGCCAAAAAATAATAAAATATTGATGAAAAATTTTAAACTTTATTTATATATATTATATTATCTTTTGTTTTATAGTCTTTTCTACGCTGATTTGAAGCTCACAAATAATATATTATTTTCATGCATTTAATTTCTTTTTTTATCCAAAAAATTTGTTTTGACTTACGTTTTTCGTTTCTTAAGGTATATAAAAATAGTTATTGAAAAATAAGCCTCACTTTAAAGTGTGTAGCCAGAAATTTATTTAATATTTAACTTAAATCCATATTTTTTTCAGCTTGTAATTCACAACTGGTTAAAGCAGAACTTTAAATAAATAGAACTACGTATGCGACTTCATTAATATTATATCTTTTAGTTTATAGTCTTTTCTTCACTAATTTTAAGCCACAAATTTTAGATATATGGTGTTTGCATTTCCAATGGAACTTGCCAAAAATTAATAGCTGTAAAAGTATGGCACGGTCCTATCCCGAGGGCGTGCAAAAAAGGTGCTCTTAAATATCTCCTCTAAGTTATGCAAAGCGCTTTTAACTCTTTAATTTCAATATTTTCTCTATACATATTTACGATTTAAAAAAAAAGGTTTTTGTTTTCGATATTATTATTTTGATTTTAGTTGAAAATTACGTCCAATTTATAATTGAACTAAAAGTTAAAAATCGTGGCTTAAAAAAAATCATCAAAGTCTGTAAACTTGTTCTGAAGATACATATCTTAAAAAATCTGTACTATAAATTTCTAAGAAAATGATTTTTATCAAAAACTTTTTCCTACATTTTTTTAAATTTTTATTAATTTTTACGAGGTTTTTGTGAAAGAGGGAACCAGAGCCGTTAAATACGTCAAGGAGTCAAAAAGAGCAACTATAAGGTAATCTCTTTGTAATCTCGTATGTAAAGATTACAAAAATGTCGACATTGGCGATTTGTATAGAGCAGAACAAGATATCTTTATTCGTTAAGGAGATATGCCTCGATAGTTAGAGAATTGGTTACAACTTTGAAAAAAATTATGAAGTGGTGAATATTGGCAATATTATACCAAATGTAAAAAGCAGAGAGGAATACCAATTTTTTTTTTAAATAAGACATCACTGACTTTAAATACTTTTTAAATCTTTTCAAGAACCAATGATTCATGTTGATCATATCGTCCAAATATCGTCGTTCTTTTGATTAAGGGCAATATTTATTTGTGATATTATATTCAAAATGTACTTTGAGTTCGGATTAGCAGATTGCGCTGGTCACTCTATACTGATATAAAAGAAATTCTTGAGATAATCATAATATACGTTTACCTAAGCCGTTTCGTTCCATATAAATTTTGTGCAGAATCTTTTGATCGAAGCTTAATCCTAAAAGCTTATTTTTCGGTTAAGGTCTATAATACACAATATATACGCGCTAGATACCTTCTAGAAAAATCCATGTTAAAGACATGAAGGAAGTCTTTAAAGTGCTATGAAAATTAGTTTGGGAAATTTTTTGAAAGATAAGGTTAATAAAAATATTTTTTTCTAAGAATTTCAATCAAATTGAATTTTTTAATCACGCTAGATTGAATGAAGTTGAATACAATAATTTTTATACCCTGTACCGTATGGTATAAAGGGTATATTAAATTTGTGCAAGCCGAAAATGTATATAACATATAGAAGGAGCCGTCGGAGACACCAAAAGTTACCTAAAATATGATCAGGGTGAATAGAGAAGTTGATATACCCATGTCCGTCTGTCTGTCCGTTTGAACGCCTAGATCTCAGAGATGGTAAGAGCTTTAGTAACGAAACTTTCACATTAGATCCCATTTTATTCCATAAGAGACAAGTTTATTTTATTTTTTGATATCGGGGATAAATTGTACAGCTCCCATAGGGCAACCCCGACAAAAAAAAAGTCTTAGATGGATAATTCGTTTCTTCATCAAGATATCGTAACCAAATTTGGTATTCAAAAGTTTTTTATAATTCCCAAGCACTGTACCAAATTTGATCGGTTGACTATATAATATACATAGCTCCCATATTTGTTGTGTGAAGATATTAAGACCAAATTTGGCGTTCGTAAGTTTTTAATAGTTCCTTAGTATTGTACTAATATTTGATCAAAATCGGTTGGCTATATCAAATAGCTCCCATAGCACCAAAGCACTGTGTCCAATTTGATCGAAATCGGTAGACTGTATTATATAGCTGCCATAGGAACGATCGGCACAAAAAACAAATTTCGCTTAAAAATTCTTGTTTTTTGTTTTTTTTATTTATTTTTTATTTATTGCAAGCTAGTGTAACAGGATATCCCAAAGTCGTCCGCGACCGACTTTACGTACGCCATTTTTGGATTAGTTGACTTTCATGATTCTCTTAAAAACCGTATAAGCGAACTTTAGTATTCTCGCATCTCTAATAAATTTATGCCCCACAGAGACTACATTTCAACCCCTTTGCGACTACGCTTCTGTCTGCACTTAATGTCCAATACCCCGTGTTGAACAATTTTCTACTCTGCTATATTCACGATATTCACAAAAATGCATATATCTCACAAACCAATATACACAATCACATCGCAATAGGCTTAAAACCTCCGTATTGACAACTTCTAAGACACGCAAGAATCATATCTGAAATTCTTCAGCACGTTCACGAGAACTCCCGTAACACGTAAAACGTTAACATTAGTTAATCTGACACAAGGCCACACAAAAAAAATAAATAAAAAACAATTTGTCGAAAAATTAAAAAAATGTAAGGAGT